>CM047525.1:25416917-25424417 GCA_026122265.1 Ammodytes dubius
GGTTAAAGTTCTTTTTACATGAGTAATGCTTACAAACAGACTTGCAACAGACTATAGCTGTGTTGTAAAAAGCCCTACTAACGTCCTCCCTCATACATACTCAACATGTATATACTACATACTGTCTACTTAAACCATCCATTGTGTATGCGAGGTTCGTCGGACCGTTTACACTGAAGTATACAGAAGCAATAAAGAATTTAAAAAAAAAATGTTTGAAAAGACGCAATGCATTGTGGGGCAGGTTGAGTAGAAAAAGTAACCTATCGATACATACACAAAATCTTCCCGGAAGTAAGTACTCATCTGGGCATTTCTCGCCTACACAAACTTCTGGGAGTAATACTTACATTATAGAGGCTCAAATGAATAGAAAAGAAGTCACTTAAAAAGGTGGAGTCAGTGATTCTGGAGAACGCTTGTTTATCAAAATCACTTGTTGTCAAAATCAGTGAATATCTCCTCATGATCTGCTACCTGTCTGTACTGTGTGTGCTGGAAAAGAAAATCTAGTGTTTAGGGCCCACCATAGCTAGCAACATGCCCGTTTACAGAGCCTAAGCTGTGTATTAACACCAGGTTGTTTCAGTGTATACACAGTACGTACAGCTAACAGATCTTACTGGATGGATAGATGGATGGATGGATAGATAGATAGATAGATAGATAGATAGATAGATAGATAGATAGATAGATAGATAGATAGATAGATAGATAGATAGATAGATAGATAGATAGATAGATAGATAGATAGATAGATAGATAGATAGATAGATAGATAGATAGATAGATAGATAGATAGATAGATAGATAGATAGATAGATAGATAGATAGATAGATAGATAGATAGATAGATAGATAGATGGATATATGGATAGATGGATAGATGGATAGATAGATAGATAGATAGATAGATAGATAGATAGATAGATAGATAGATATTCACTGATTTTTACAACAAAAAAATATTTGACAACAAGCGTTCTCCAGAATCACTGACTGCACATTTAAAGTGTAATTTCAGAGGAAATGACTATAGATTATTTTCTTAAAAAAATTGAAAGCGTTTTGCTGTCTAGAGACTATGCTGTCCCCCTTTTCACTGCCGTGTGGGGACAGACAGACAGACAGAGAGAGAGAGAGAGAGAGAGAGAGAGAGAGAGAGAGAGAGAGAGAGAGAGAGAGAGAGAGAGAGAGAGAGAGAGAGAGACACTATTGCGTCCCCCTTTTCACTGCTGTGCTGGGTTGTGTTCTGCGGTGTCCACGGTTCTGATGATGACGATCTGTTCTAGGTTCTCAGGGGGAGACGCCGGCGGCCTCAGCTGCTCCACCAGCGCGTGGAGCGTGTCTGAGTTTATGGTCTGCTCCTCGGACTCATAGGACACCTGGACGAGGGAGGGACAGGTAGGGAGGTAGGTAGATAGGTAGAGAGACAGGGAGGTAGACAGGGAGACAGACAGACACAGACAGACACAGACAGGTAGAAAGACAGATAGACAGGGAGAGAGAGAGGAAGACAGACAGACAGGTAGGAAGATAGACAGGTAGGTAGGAAGATAGACAGACAGACACACACACACACAAAAACAATTTAATTTTACTCCTGGACGGGAAATAATTTAATTTAAAATAAAAAACTGAAATGATCATACAGAAAATAATGAAGTTACACAGAATAGAAAGCATAATACTTCATCCAATACATGTAATTTTAATTTATGATCATCAGAGGAAAATTGAGATTTACTGTAAAAGTTCCTCGTAACATCTTTTAAGTGAAAAATAAAAAGTGTCACCTGTTCAGTGGTGGTGACAGGTGGGTGTGCGGGCTCCGACTTGAAGTTGTGGATGATAGTCTGGGCGGTGATGGGGTCCAGAGCGTCTCCCGCGGCTGAAGAAGGGGCACCGTGCTTGGGGTCGGGAGTGGTCGGGGAGGGGTTCGACGGTTCTCCCTCCGCAATGGAAGTCAGAGCTTTGTTTTGGTCCTGGATGAGTTTGCTCTGCACGAAGGCTACAGGATGACTGGAGGCTAGAAGCACCACTATGGAGGGAGAGAGTGATAGATAGATAGATAGATAGTTAGTGTGTGTGTGTGTGTGTCTCCCTGTGTGTGTGTGTGTGTTAGAGTGTGTGTGTCCCTCTGCGTGTGTGTGTCTCCCTGTGTGTGTGTGTGTGTGTGTTACAGTGTCTTTGTGTGTGTATGTGTGTGTGTGTGTGTGTTAGAGTGTGTGTGTGTCCCTCTGTGTGTGTGTGTGTGTGTGTGTGTATGTCTCCCTGTGTGTGTGTTTGTGTCTCCCTGTGTGTGTTTGTGTGTGTGTGTGTCCCTCTGTGTGTGTGTGTGTGTCTCCCTGTGTGTGTGTGTGTGTGTGTGTTAGAGTGTGTGTCCCTCTGTGTGTGTGTGTGTGTGTGTGTGTGTTAGAGTGTGTGTCCCTCTGTGTGTGTGTGTGTGTCCCTCTTGTGTGTGTGTGTTGTAATAACTCACCTGCCCTGGCTCTCTCCTTGTGTTGTCTCACCTCGTCGGCGTGAGCTTTCTCCTGATGTTTGATCATGTTCTTCACACTCGCAAACCTGTTCCCACACAACAAGCACTGCACACCGCCATTACCCTCGGCTGATAGACAGACAGGCAGGGAGACAGACAGGCAGGGAGACAGACAGGCAGGGAGACAGACAGGCAGGGAGACAGAGAGACAGGCAGGGAGACAGAGAGACAGGCAGGGAGACAGGGAGACAGGGAGGGAGGGAGGGAGGGAGACAGAGAGACAGGGAGGGAGACAGACAGGCAGGCAGGGAGGGAGACAGAGAGACAGGGAGGGAGACAGAGAGACAGGGAGGGAGACAGACAGGCAGGGAGGGAGGGAGGGAGGGAGAGAGAGAGAGAGAGAGAGAGAGGGAGACAGACAGACAGACAGACAGACAGACAGAGAGAGAGAGAGAGAGAGAGAGAGAGAGGGAGGGAGACAGACAGACAGGAGGGAGAGAGACAGACAGACAAACACACACACACACATAGACAAAAAACACACAAACAGAGACACAGTAAAGTGTTAAAATCCTACTTACATATTTAAAAAAATATATATTTTCAATTTTAAAGGTGCAGTGTATAATATGACATCATCAAGAAAGTTCTACAAAGTTCTAGAATGCAACGCTCCCTGGGTAACCCCACCCCTTTCGAATGATAACAGAAGCTACAGTGGCCTTCAAGGACAAGAACAATTCTAAATTTTAAACAATGCACCTGATGACATTCCAACTATGACACTTCCAAAATGGCGGTGACAAGGCCTTGGTCCAAAGTATGGAGAAATATAGACATATATGAGACCCTTTCTAAGGAAAATAATTATAATTCTAAAAAAAAATATTCAGCTATTATGCACTAAATTAAATGTACTTATGGATATTATAATTACTTTCTACAAAATCTGCTAGGAAATAAAACCCAAAATTCTACACACTGCAGGTTTAAAGTAAATCCGTGAGACTCACTTGGGTGAAGTCGCCGCATGTGTTTCTTCAGCTCAGACGAAGTGACGAAACTCGCGTCACATTTCAGTGTTGTACAATGATACGGAGTCTCGCCTGAAACACACACACACACACACACACACACACACACACACACACACACACACACACACACACCACACACACACACACACACACACAACACACACACCACACACACACACACACACACACACACACACACACACACACACACACACGACAAAGGCATTAAGAAACAACTATATAAAAACAGCATTCTTTGCACTGATGGTCTCGTTTGCTGTTACATGTAATTTATGATATCATGGTGATGTTATGTGTGAGGCTAGGAATGCTTAAGCAATTCTAATTCAAAAGAGCAAGATATATATACATGCATGCATATAGGTTTATCTTAAAGGCAGACTATGCAATATTTTAATGACAATATCAATTATAGAGTCTCACTCAAAAATAATCCTTCTCAATGATCACTTCTGTCCCACTAGAATATGTGGTGTGTTTGTCTAAACAGTCTTCCTCTCTCTGGCTGTATTTTACATAGTAGAATTTGTCACAGAGCAGAAGCCTCTCCACTTCCTTGACTTGGATTAGCTTTGGTTAGCTCACTGGCTAACAAACTGATATGTACTGTATGTCTAACTATGAAGTGGTGTCCTCTCTCCCTCCACCGAACGTCGGCGCATGCTCGTTTGCTCTTTCATTGTAAAAAAAAATTAATTTTTTTTTTTTCTTTTTTAATATCGGAGCCAACAGTCCGATATCCGATACGCAGATTTCGGCCATATCGGACCCGATACCGATACTGGATCGGATCGGCCCCATCCCTAGTGTGTGTGTGTGTCTTACCTGTGTGTTTGCGTGCGTGTGCGATGAGGGAGGAGGAGACAGAGAAAGACATGCCACAGAGGTCACACTGGTACGGCTTCTCTCCCGTGTGTCGGCGCTTGTGATAGGTCAGCGTGCTGCTCTGAGCAAACGCCTGGCCACAAATATCACACACGTACGGCTTCTCTCCACTGTGGAGTCTGGGGGTAGAAGGGAGGGGGAGAGAGAGAAAGAGAGGGGTAGAGAGGGGGGGGGAGAGAGAGAGAGAGGGGAGGGGGGGAGAGGGAGAGACAAGAGAGAGAGAGAGAGAGAGAGAGGGGGAGAGAGAGAGAGAGACAGAGAGAGAGACAGAGAGAGAGGGACAGACATAGAGAGAGAGAGGGGGACAGAGAGAGAGAGAGGGACAGAGAGAGAGAGAGAGAGGGACAGAGAGAGAGACAGACACACACAAACATGGAAAAAATGCATTCAATTATTTTATACAAATATATAAAAATATTATAATTTAAAAAAAAACAGTTAAAATAAATAAATTATCTAATTCAGTTTTTACAAAAAAAAAAAAAAATTATAATATTGATGTGACTTGTGTGGGCGACTGTGGCTCAGTTGGTAGAGCGGGTCGGCCAATGATCAAAGGGTTGGAGGTTCGATTCCCGCCCTGCCACCTGTGTCATGGTTGTTGTGTCCTTGGGCAAGACACTTCACCCACCTTGCCTCGTGTGAATGTTCGATAGTTAGCCTGCTGCTATCGGTGTATGAATGTGTGTGAATGGTAACGTGGGAAAGGAAAACAGGTCTCCCTTGTAAAAGAGTCTTCGGACTCAATGGGATTTACCTGTAGAAATAAAGGTAAAGAAGTGTACCTGATGTGTATCTTGTAGTTGGAGGACGTAGCAGGGAGACAGACAGACAGGGAGGTAGATAGGAAGATAGACAGACGGACAGGTAGATAGGAAGATAGACAGACAGACAGGGAGACAGACAGACAGACAGACAGGTAGATAGGAAGATAGACAACAGAGAGAGAGAGAGAGGCAATAGAAATAAAGGTAAAGAAGTGTACCTGATGTGTATCTTGTAGTTGGAGGACGTAGCGAACTTGAATCCACAGCGCTCACATGTGTACGGTTTCTCCTCTCCGTGGTGCATGCGCCGGTGAGCCACCAACTGACACTTCTGAGCAAAACACTTATCACACTCACTGCAGCTGAACGGCTTCTCCCCTAGAAGAGAGAGAGAGAGAGAGAGAGAGAGAGAGAGAGACAGAGAGAGAGACAGAGAGAGAGGGGGAGAGAGAGAGAGAGAGAGAGAGAGAGAGAGACAGAGAGAGAGAGAGAGAGAGACAGACAGACACACACACACACACAAACAGAGAGAGAGACAGAGAGAGAGAGAGAGAGACACACAACAGAAACATTACACAGAGTTATTATGGTGGTGAATACAATTAACAATGGAGTCCAAACTAGAATCTATGTAAGTTTAACTTTTTTCACAATATATTTATTGCAGTTTTTTATTTTTTATTTTCAAAAGACACACAAACAAACACCTGCACCATCACAACATTAAAAAAAGAAAAGGCAAATCTAAGCCCATGTTCCCATCCGCCATGATATTTATGTAATTTCTAACGCCATATCAACCCTCACTCCTGTATTGATAAATTACGGGGGAAAAACTTCCCTGTATTAAAATAAAGAAATAAAAAATTATGGGAAAAAAAGTAGCATTCCTCTCTTGAAAATCAAATTAAAAAAATTGTAAAAAAGTTATTATTAAAAAAAAAAAAAAAACTTTATTCTTCTATAACTACAGTATTCAAATGTCATCCACCCTGTCTCCTCTCACCTGTCCATCCATCCATCCTCCTTCCATCCATCCATCCATCGTATGCCTACCTCTTTGTCCTTCTCCTTGCCCCCCACTCCCCCTCTCCTGTGAATGCGTAGGTGGGTCTTGATTGAATATTGTTTATGTATTGTTGTTTTTCCTTTGAATTTGTTTGATCTCGACGTCATTGTAAATGAGGGTCACCCCTCAATTGGTCTCTCGAGGATAAATAAAATAAAATAAAATAAAATAAAATAAAATAAAATAAAATAAAATAAAATAAAATAAAATAAAATAAAATAAAATAAAATAAAATAAAATAAAATAAATATCCACCCTCTCTCCCCTCACCTGTGTGGATGCGCAGGTGAGTCTTGAGCTGCGTCGCCTGCCTGTATCTATCTATCTATCTATCTATCTATCTATCTATCTATCTATCTATCTATCTATCTATCTATCTATCTATCTATCTATCTATCTATCTATCTATCTATCTATCTATCTATCTATCTATCTATCTATCTATCCATCTATCTATCTATCCATCCATCCATCCATCCATCCATCCATCCATCCATCCATCCATATCCATCCATCCCTCCCTCCCTCCCTCCCTCCCCCCACTCCCTCCCCCCCTACCTCTTTGTCCTTCTCCTTGCCCCCCCCACTCCCTCTCCCTCTCTCCTCTCACCTGTGTGAATGCGTAGGTGAGTCTTGAGCTCCCTCCCTCTCTCCCTCCCTCCCTCCTTCCATCCATCCCTCCCTCCCTCCCTCCCTCCTTCTCCCTCCCTTGCACCCCACTCCCACCCTCTTTCCCCTCACCTGTGTGGATGCGCAGGTGAGTCTTGAGCTGCGTCGCCTGCCTGAAGTTCATCCATCCATCCATCCATCCATCCCTCCCTCCATCCATCCATCCATCCATCAATCCATCCCTCCCTCCCTCCCTCCATCCATCCATCTACCTATCTATCCACATATGTCAATTTCTTTTTCTTTTTTGTGAAATCATTTTTGTTTATTGTATTTTTGTCTTTGTCCTTCTCCTTGCCCCCCACTCCCTCCCTCCCTTTCCTCTCACCTGTGTGGATGCGCAGGTGAGTCTTGAGCTGCGTCGCCTGCCTCCCTCCTCCCTCCCTCCATCCCTCCCTCCCTCCCTCCCTCCTTCTCCTTGCCCCCCCCTCTCCCTCACCCTCTCTCCTCTCACCTGTGTGGATGCGCAGGTGAGTCTTGAGCTGCGTCGCCTGCCTCCCTCCCTCCCTCCCTCCATCCCTCCCTCCCTCCCTCCCTCCTTCTCCTTGCCCCCCCTCTCCCTCACCCTCT
>CM047525.1:25429417-25434417 GCA_026122265.1 Ammodytes dubius
GAGTGAGTGAGTGAGTGAGGAAGTGGAGTGAGTGTGTGTGTGTTTGTGCTGGAGAGGTCAGAGATGATATACATTTGATAAAAGAGAATACAAAAATAAAAAAATAAACTGAAAAGAATACAGCAAAAATCAAATTAAAAAAATAATAGCCTAAAAATAAAATAAAATAAAATAAAATAAAATAAAATAAAATAAAATAAAATAAAATAAAATAAAATAAAATAAAATAAAATAAAATAAAACAAAACAAAACAAAAACAAAACAAAACAAAACAAAACAAAACAAAACAAAACAAAACAAAACAAAACAAAACATTAAATAATTTAAAGAGCTGCCATTATTTATCAGTCTATATTAGTTTATATATTTACCTCTGGGCCCTTCTCGGCGCGCGCGAGGAGAAGTACTTGCTGAAAGCGGCCAGAATGTTCCTATGGGCCCTGAACTCCACATCGCGCACCATGATGGTGATGTCACAGAGGAAGTCCATCTCCCTCTGCTGGTGCAGGCGCTGTAGCAGGAGCTTCCCATGGCCCAGACACACAGACATGGCTGGGGCTGGGAGAGACAATTCATTAGATTAATGGTTAAAGGCCTACTTCACCGGTGGGAATATGAAGGTGTATTGAACCCTGAGATCCTGTGTAGTGTAAATGTGCAAAAAGTTTAGAAATCGGATCATCCCAGCCTGAGAAAAGGCAGAAAGAGTGTTTTATGGTCTCACTGTCTGTGTCTAACACTACATTTTTTTCAATTGTGTGACATCACACTAGTAAAAATGTAGGGTTAGGATTAACAGGACAGCTGGGCCAAGGGAAGACTGAGGGAAGAAAAACCTCATTCATTATATTATAATAGCGATTTTAGTATGATAGAACACCGGTTCTGTATGGGTGAAGTATTCCTTTAAATGACGCACAAACTAAAAGAAGTTTAAATCTGCCTTCTTCATACATTTATATATATTTTGAAAGACAAAGATTATTGGTATCATTAATTTAAAAAGGTGCTAAGAGGAACTTTTAAATATGAACAAACGTGGATGCGACGGATATAAAAGCAAGAGGCAAGATCAAGGCGCAATGTTATGATGAAATAAATAAGTAAAAGTATGTCCCAATAGTATGCCTACTGCATCCTAACTAGATTCTAACTAGATAGTGTGTAGAATGAGAAAAGGAGAAGGATGTAGGATTCTTAATTTCATCTGAGAATATTTTTTTATCCAACAAAAAATCAGTTTAATGACCTACAAACTGAGTTTAAATCTGCCTTCTTTATACATTTATTTTTATTTAATTTTAATTGTTTCATTGCATTGTTAGAGGGAGTTTATAACTAAAAAATGTTATTACTGTATTTAAAAAAAAACAAAAAAAAACGGGATGAAAATAATTTCTAAAATATCACTCACCTGGTTTAAGATCCAATGTCAGAGCTGGAAAAGAAGCAAGATTTTCTTTAAAATTAAAATCACAGTTAAATCAACAGCACATGAAAGAAAAACCATTTTGCTGAGACTGTTAACAAATAAGATATAAAAATAAACTTACTCTCAGTAGTGTGTCTGCTTCAAACCTCTTTAACTCTGCAGATTTCCCTGTTGGAGATTTAAAAAAAGAAAAGGAAAATTAAAACAGTATTTGGGACATGCGCAAAGACAATCCAGGTCTGAATATGTAGTAGTAGTAGTAGTAGAAAAACTTTATTTATTATTTAGTCCATAACATCAGACACTGACAGACATAACATGAAGAACATACATTACACACTAACAATGCACTATACACCTTTGGACATGACCAGGCCAGCTGGACATCTAGCTTATTCTGACTGATTTAAGGCTTTTATGGCTTGTGGTACAAAAGAGAATTTGGATCTGTTCTTGGTCATAAGGGGTAGGCAGAAACAACGAGCAGATAGCAGTAGTTTAAACTGGGATGCAGGGGGTGTGTACAGTCACATACAATGTTATTGGCATATTGGAATACAGGTTTCATCCAGCTTAACTAAGGTCAATTAGATTTCAAGACTTTTTTTTAAGACACTCAGATTTAAATTTAGGACCAATTTTACAAAACCCAACGCTGTGGAAAAAAAACACATAAATTATTTTGATTATTATTATTTTTTTAGTAATTTATACATTGTAATTTCATACAGTTAAGGTAAATTAAACTAGACTTTTTTTAAAAATCAACAACCGCAATTATTTTGCTTAAGGGACAATTTAGCATAACACATGATCTATCTGTTCCTGAGAAACAGTAAGATCAGCTACTTTAAAGGTGCAGTGTGTAAATATGACATCATCAAGAAAGTTCTACAAAGTTCTAGAATGCAACGCTCCCTGGGTAACCCCAACCCTTTCTAATAATAACAGAAGCTACAGTGGCCTTCAAGGACAAGAACAATTCTACATTTTAAACAATGCACCAGATGACATTCCAACTATGACACTTCCAAAATGGCGGTTTGACAAGGCCTTGGTCCAAGCCAAGGTATGAAGAAATATGGACATATATGAGACCCTTTCTAAGGGGAAACATTATAATTCTAAAAAAAAAAATCAGCTATTATGCACTAAATTAAATGTACTTATGGATATTATAATTACTTTCTACAAAATCTGCTAGGAAATAAAACCCAAAATTCTACACACTGCAGGTTTAAATGAAGATTCAATTGGCATTTCATTATTTTGTTTCAGGTCATTCAAAAAACACAACGAAAAAGCCAAAATATAACAAAATTCGTCATTGACATTTCTTATTTTGACAATATTTAATCATGCCAATGCAGATCTGGCATTTGTAGACGGTTAAGGAAAAAAAAATTAATATACAGCTCTGGAAAAAACTAAGAGACCAGTCTGGATTTTTCTTAAATCTTCATCATCTACATTACTGAATGGAAATCTCTTTAATGACAATATTCTTGTTGTGAATTTGGTAGAAATGTTATCAGTAGTTTGTTGGAAAAAAACTCAAAATGTTCATTCTACTCAAACATATGCCTAGAAAATAGTAAAACGAGAGACACTGAACATTTGGAGTGGTCTCTTAATTTTTTTATCCGGAGCTGTATAATTGCAACTTCTGAAAGAGAAAGACGCCCCTGTCTTAGCGTGTTTAAAAGACTTTTGAAGCATGAATTTCAGTCATTTGTACACCATTTACGGCCCTATCTTTAATACGAACTAATTCAATGCATATGATGATACAAACAGAACCATTTTAGCCTTTCCATAACAATATATTAACAGGTTAAGTTCTGTTTACATGCAGTCAAAAACAGGTGAGGCGAATCGCGAATCATTTTTTTTTTTTTTTTGGAAAATAAAAGCTCCGCCTGCTTCCTGAGAAAAGGCCTAACAGTCGTGCTAATGCTAACACAGAGAGGTTAAAATGACTCCTGGTTGTTCGTTGACGCTTAACATGCATTTATCAGCACGTTATATACTGTACACGCCCATCCAATGAGTTTATTTAGTGCGCCAGTGTTTACGTTAAGTGAATGATAAGGAAGCTGTAGCATAACTATTGTAAAATGCGCGGAAAACATTATGCTTTTACTTCGAAGGTTGTATTTTTTTTTTTTTTTTTTTTTTTTTTAAATACCGGCGATAAGTTTAGACAGAAATTTAACACACAGCGTATATCACCGACAAGTAATGCGCACGCGTCGTCAAAAATGATATATTTCTGATGTTTTAGCGTATTTTTTAATGCGATAGAATAGTAAAAATAAAAGCAGAAAAGTACCTTCTATTAGCCGCGATCTCCAACCATATTATCCCGTGACGTTGGATGTTCTCGCGAGAGGTTGACGTCAAACGAAGATACTCGCGTTTGGTCAAGATGAACACCGCCCCGCCCATACAACAGACGTGAGTTAGGTTAGGATTATTATCCCCATATGAATAGATGGATAGATAGATAGATAGATAGATAGATAGATAGATGCCACAACCTGAGGGACAGTGAGTGACACACGTGCACACGCACCACACACACACACACACACACCACACACACACACACACACACACACAGACAAACAGCACACACCACACACACACACAACACACACCACACACACACACACACATACACACACACACACACACACACACACACACACACACACACACACACACACACACACCACACAACACACACACACACACACACACTACCTAAAACACCAGAGGGGGCTGCATGCTCAACAATGACACTGTTTGGATAATTGATATTGATTTTGACGTTTAAGCTTTTGAATCTAAAATACACAACAATGTCACAGATGAATCTACCCAAGAGGATATAAAGTGGTTAGAATAAGTTAGAAAATTGACCAGCTACAGAGAAGCAACAGAAAATCTTCAAAGAACATTCCAGCTGGTAGTTTGATAGACACAGTGTGGTCAACTGTTTTTCTGTGCTTCTGTAGAGCTGAAGACATTCCAACTAATGTCTACACACTGCAGCCATTATTCCAGCCAGTCTCCTCCAGTGAATAATTAGGCTGTTTTTCCTTCATACAGTCCGATTCAAGCACTGAGTAAGTGCATTGAACAAATGAATGACTGGATGTGCCAACATTTTCTTCAAATTGAAACAACAACAAAAAACTGAAGTCATTGTCTTCGTGCCAGGAAATAGACAATTAAAAGTCAGTGCACAGCTTAGTACTAGGACTAAGGAGACAGGACAGACAGACATACAGGCAGACATACAGACAGACAGACAGACAGACAAGACAGACAGACAGACAGGTTACAGTCCCCAGAGTTATACTAAACAGGGAAGATTCGGCTTTTAGTTTTTATGCTCCAAATATCTGGAAAAAACTCCCAGAAAACTTGAGGTCTGCTTCAACTCTCAGCTCCTTTAAATCGGGTCGAAAACTTTCCTGTTTCCCTTTTAACCTGTAATCTTTATTGTTTATTCAAATGTTTTATTTATTTTATTTACAGTAAATGTTGTATTTCTATCCA
>CM047525.1:25439417-25446917 GCA_026122265.1 Ammodytes dubius
TAAGTGTGTGTGTGTCTCTGTGTGTGTGTGTGTGTGTGTGTGTGTCTCATAGTGTGTGATTGTGTGTGTGTGTGTGTGTGTGTGTGTTAAAGTGTGTGTGTGTGTGTGTGTGTACATATTTAAACGGAGAAGTTATCAGTCCGTTCTGTGGGCGTGGGTGGTGTAACCTTCATGGGGTGTAGGATTTATTTATTGCAGGACAGTTTTATTATTATACAGTGATATATTTTAGCTGAGTGCGGCTACACACTGGTAAGAGCGAGTGGACACTGAAGGCATCGTTTCCTTTATTTTTGTATCGAGTGAGCGGTTATTTATTTAGCTGCACTTTTACTGAGTTTTTATTTATTTATTTTTTATTTTTTTTAAGATTTTTTTTTGACATTTTTTAACGCTTTATTGATAGTGCAGAGAGACAGAGATGAAATGTGTCAGAGAGGGGAATGACATGCAGAGAACGACCCGGGCTGGATTCTAACCCGGGTCTGCTGTGAAGAGGACTGAGACTCTATGGGGTGGGGGTGGAGGGGGGTGAGGATCTAACCACTACACCATTAGCGTCCCCCTTTATATTGACTTTCTACTGTTGAGTTACCAAAATACTGCACAGTGTGTCAATATGTGTTAACATTTGAACATGTTACCAATAAATTTCTTTAGCAGCTGCAGTAGTAAGTCACCCACATCCTGACAGATCAGATATTATCTTGTCACCACAACTCTAGACGGACTCTCATGATTACATTTGGTTTAATTTCTTTACTTATTGAAAAAGGACATCTCACAATTTTCAGATTCTTGTAGGACATTGGTTGGCATAAGTCACTCTTTAGCTTTCTGGTTAAATTGTAATAATGATGTTAGAGAAGTAGCGCTGTGTCTGGAATCGTGCACTTCTGTACTTACACTTACTTTTTTGAGTGCACTTTGCGCAAAACCGGAGAGTGTGCCAAAATGCAGTGCACTGTAAGTTCCTCGGTCGTGCACTCAAAACGGTCTAAAACTTGAGTGTGGAGCGATGGACACTTTCCACACTCAACGGCGGCCATCTTGCCCACGTAGCGGAGAGGACGGGACATTAAAATCAAAATAGAGGAGCTTGAAGCAACCATGGAGACGGACGCGCTCTACAAAAGTTAAATTACACATTGTTTTAGTTTTTCCACGACTAATGTGCCTGTTTTGGCTATCGGTAACGCAAGCAGAAAAAAATACCACCGAAGAAGAACCGTCAAAATGCAAAGTAATTTCCGGTAGGTGCGCGACAGCAATTTGGACAGTACACTGTAGAAATGAGAGCACTGCGTCTATAAGTAAGTGTACTGTAGGGATAATAAAGTGCACTCAATGTAAGTGCACTTACCTAAGTGCGCGATTTCAGACACAGCATAGGTCTTTGTCTATCCTTCATACAGTGTCCCCTTATGGTCGATATGGACCTTCTGCACCTTACAAAGAAGGAGAAAGAAACAGTGTTCTGGAAATCAATTGTAATCAATCAAAACAGACAGTAAATCACTAGTGTTGTTTACAGAAGCTAACCCAGTCACCTGTGTGTAAACATGGCAATCGACCTAGGGGGCAAATGCAGATCAATGCTGGTTTTAACTGGTGTTTTTAAACATTTAATTTAATTTAACCTTTTATTTAAAGGTGCAGTGTGTAATATGACATCATCAAGAAAGTTCTAGAATGTGGGGGCGCCTTTAGCTCAGTTGGTAAGGCGTCCCCCTCCCGGGCCGGGCCCAGCAGCAGACCCGGGTTCGATTCCCGCCCGCGGTCGTTCTCTGCATGTCACTCCCCTCTCTGCCCCATTTCACCTCTGTCTCTCTGCACTATCAATAAAGCATAAAAAAAAAATGCCCAAAAAATATCTTAAAAAAAAAACAAAAAAACATGGCTATCAACCTAGGGGGGCGACTGCACACCAATGCTGGTTTTAACCGGTGTTTTTAAACATTTAATTTAATTTAACCTTTTATTTAAAGGGGCAGTGTGTAATATGACATCATCAAGAAAGTTCTAGAATGCAACGCTCCCTGGGTAACCCCACCCCCTTTTGAATAATAACAGAAGATACAGTGGCCTTCAAGGACAAGAACAATTCTAAATTTTAAACAATGCACCTGATGACATTCCAAAAACATGGATTCCTCCATAAGACTTGCCCTTTCAATGTACAAAATGTAATATTAATATTTGCAATTCTCCGCTCAGGAGGATAATTCAGATTATTGGCAGAGGTGATTTTACACCAATGAGGACATGTGTATGAACGAGGATATTGATTTTAGCTAATAAAAAACTTAAAATGTTACACAGTGTCCCTTTAAACGTGAAAGGAAAGTTGAGTCGAGTCAAATAAATGCAAAGCAAAAACAACAACAGATACACAACATACAATGCAAATACATCAAATACACAACAACTGATTAAAATAATTATAATTTAAACATTCAGACAGAGATGTACAATGGTTGGAATTAAAGTAAGATTGGTAAAAGTACAATACGACCTAATTAAAACCGTTAAACAGCTAAATATACAAATACAGTTCGAAAATCTTGTAGCAAAAGGCACAAACACAAACCCCCTGTAGACGTGCATGCTTCACTCACATTGACAGCTGAGGAATGAAGCTTTTCCTGCTTTAGACATTAAAGAATGTCAACACAGTTGTAAAGTGAGAACGCACACTAGTATTTTCTACACACAAAATTTACATTAAATGAGGTTTTTCTTCCCTCAGTCTTCCCTTGGCCCAGCTGTCCTGTTAATCCTAACCCTACATTTTACCATGTGTGATGTCACGGGAAAAGATAAGGTTAGACAGTGAGACCATAAAACACTCTTTCTGCCTTTTCTCAGGCTAGGATGAACCGATTTCTAAAATGTTTACACATTTATACTACATAGGATCTCACAGTTCAATACACCTTCATATTTCCACTGGTGAAGTAGGTATTTAATATGTTTCATTTACCCTTAAAGGTGTAGTCAGTGATTCTGGAGAACGCTTGTTGTCAAAAGAATTTTGTCAAAATCGGTGAATATCTCCTCATGATCCACTACCTGTTGGTGTATGTAGTGTATACTGTATGTTGTATGTGGTGTATGTAATACCTTTTTTATATGCTTTTTATCCATGTCGTGGGCCGCTCATGGTGTAGTGGTTAGATTCCCCCCCCCCCCCCCCCTCCATAGAGTCTCAGTCCTCTTCACAGCAGACCCGGGTTAGAATCCAGCCCGGGTCGTTCTCTGCATGTCATTCCCCTCTCTGACACATTTCATCTCTGTCTCTCTGCACACTATCTAATAAAGCGGAAAAACACACCAAATACATAATCGCTGACTGTGTATTTGGGGAAAAACTAATGTTGTGATACATAAACAAATAAAAACTGTGCTTGAAATTAAAGGCCTACTTCACCGGTGGGAATATGAAGGTGTATTGAACTCGGAGATCCTATTTAGTATAAATGTGCAAAAAAAATTGAAATCGGATCATCCTAGCCTGAGAAAAGGCAGAAAGAGTGTTTTATGGTCTCACTGTCTAACCCTACATTTCTCTTTCTGTGATGTATACTTCATAGGATCTCAGAGTTCAAAACACCTTCATATTCCAACCGGTGAAGTAGGCCTTTAACTATGTATTTGTATTCAGTGTCTCGCCCTAAGTTTGAGAAATGTCATGTCATTGTGCACTGGTTGGAATATGGTGACAATGAAATTCAAGAATCTCGAAAAGTTCCCTTTAGAGGTGTACGTGTGTGTGTGTGTGTGTGCCATCCTGATGCAAGGTGTGTGGGGTAACCACACACACACACACACACACACACACACACACACACACACACACACACACACACACACACACACACACACACACACAAGAGGATTTTCTTAATGTGACAGAGGGGAAGTTTGAAGACATACTGAAGAAACAATTACTCTTAATTCTATGTACGTGGACTGGGTGTGTCCCTGACGTCTGTGTGTGTGTGTGTGTGTCTGTGCGTGTGTGTGTCTGTGTGTGTGTGTGTGTGTGTGTGAGAGAGAGACTGTTTGCTTTTAGCTAAAACCTGCTCATCCACTGTGTGTGCGTGCAAATTTTCATGTCATGATCTAAATGGGTTAAGGTTGACTCACTGACTGACTGACTGACTAATGGATCTTAGCCTTAGTATTGTTAAGTGTGTGTGTGTGTGTGTTGTGTGTGTGTGTGTGTGTGTGTGTGTGTGTGTGTGTGTGTGTGTGTGTGTGTGTGTGTGTGTGTGTGTGTGTGTGTGTGTGTGTGTGTGTGTGTGTGTGTGTGTGTGTGTGTGTGTGTGTGTGTGTGTGTGTGTGTGTGTGTGTGTGTGTGTGTGTGTGTGTGTGTGTGTGTGTGTGTGTGTTGTAATGAGGTAATGGTTCCACCAGCAAACAGTCCAATACAAGGGAGTGCTTAATTGACTTTGTGGGTGGGTGTGTGTCTTTGGTACACACACACACACACACACACACACACACAGATAGTGGAAGCAGAGGTCAGGGGGCAGTGTGGGTGAGGTTTTAAGTGTTGTCAGAAGGAAAATGCCAAGACACACAGGAACTGATCCAACTATAAAGGAAGGAGTGTGTGTGTGTGTGTGTGTGTGTGAGAGAGTGTCTGTGTGTGTGTGTATGTGTGTGTGTGAGAGAGAGTGTGTGTGTGCGTGTCTGTCTGTGTGTGTGTGTGTGTGATAACGAACTTTAAAGATACATTGTAGCCTCTTAAGAGCTTTACCTTCTGTACCTACCACCTGGCTAATGTGTGTTTATGGTAAATGGACTCCAATTATATATATATCCCTTTTCCCTGTTTTTTCACAGACCCATAGCACTTTACATTGTTTAGTACACACACACACACACACACACACACACACACACACACACACACACACACACACACACTCTCTTTAGAAAGAGAGGGACAACTACATAAAAAAATTAATATCTTGATACCTAAAATGATCATCTTACCAAAGGCTAGTGCAAGATATTAAATTCATAAAAATAGACCAAGATATCCTGCTGAAAATGTAACCCAAGAAAAAGACAGACAGACAGATGGACAGACAGACAGACGGACGGACAGACGGACGGACGGACGGACGGACAGACAAAATGGTTTCAGGGTTGAAGAGATAATTGTTCACAGAAAGGTCATCGGTTGATCTTCACTGCAGCAGCGTGTCAAGTTGAATTAAGTCTTATGTGTGTGGTGTGTGTGTGTGTGTGTGTGTGTGTGTGTGTGTGTGTGTGTGTGTGTGGCGCTGAAGGCCTTTTTGCTACTCTCTTTATCTCTTCACATTTGTCTCTCTGTTGTGTCTGGCTCTTAAAGGTGCAGTCAGTGATTCTGGAGAACGCTTGTTAATACACAGCCTAGGCTCTGTAATCTGGTATGTAAACAAAGGGTGTCCCCCACCGTAGCTATAGCAACATGCCCCTTTACAGAGCCTAGGCTGTGTATTAAAACTGGATATTTTCACTGCACACAGCACAGACAGGTAGTGGATCATGAGGAGATATTCACTGATTTTGACAAAGTGATTTTGATAACAAGCGTTCTCCAGAATCACTACCTTTAAATGGCTGCAGTTACATAAACCCCATTTATTTCTTCTTCAGATTATATAAATGCGGTATAGGCTATTGATTTAGTGTGTATGTCTAGCAGGTGTCTGTTTACATCGGTCACAGTCAATCTGACAGACAGACAGTCACTCACTCACTCACTCACTCACTCACTCTCTCTCTCTCTCTCTCTCTGTCTCTCTCTCTCTCTCACTCACTCACTCACTCACTCTCTCTCTCTCTCTCTCTTCTGTCTCACTCACTCACTCACTCACTCACTCACTCACTCACTCACTCACTCACACTCACTCACTCACTCACTCACTCACTCACTCACTCACTCACTCACTCACCCGTGCAGTATTGATTTAGTGTGTATGTCTAGCAGGTGTCTGTTTACATGCGTCACATTCAGACCGTTTGTTTATCCAAGGGTTCCACCATCAGCAAATCTGTGGCAAGCCTCAAGACACACACTGACTCACTGTGTTTACTAAGGCGACAGGTTTACAGACAGACAGACAGACAGACAGACAGAGACACACACAGAGATAGACAGACAGACACAGACAGACAGACAGAGACACACACAGAGATAGACAGACAGACACAGACAGACAGACAGAGACACACACAGAGATAGACAGACAGACACAGACAGACAGACAGAGACACACACAGAGATAGACAGACAGACAGACAGACAGACAGACAGATAGACAGACAGACAGACAGACACTCACACACACATTGGCTGACAGACTCACTCTGTTTGCTAAGGCGACAGGTTTACTGACAGATAGGTTGCGTTCTGAATCTCATACTCGTTCTTTTTTCTATTCTACATACTACATCCGACGATAAAAATAATCTAGTTAGGATGCAGTAGGCATACTTTTGGGACATACTTTACTCTCTTATTTCATCATAACATTGCGCCTTGATCTTGCCTCTTGCTTTTATATCCGTCGCATCCCCGTTTGTTTTCATATGGAGGCTTCGTCGATGTGACGTCACTTCACGTGCACACTGGATTGTGGGTCAGAATCGCCCCAAATAGGATGCAGTTTTCAACACTAACAATCTTGGCCGCATGAAGTAGGACATCCGGGTACTTCTAACCATCCTAAATCTGGCCACAAGAATCGGGACATCAGTGTAAGGGTTGGGGTTAGGCATTTAGTTTTGAAGGTTAGGGTAAGGGGCAAGGGAATGCATTATGTCAATGAATGTCCTCACAAAGATACAAGTACATGAATGTGTGTGTGTGTGTTGTTCGAATTACTTAGAAAATCACATCCCAATTCACCATATATTATTTGGACTAGAATATGTTTGTAAACCAAACTGTGGGCCCTGCTGCTGTAAACAACAACAACAGTGAAACAGTAACTTTTCAGGAAGCTTTCTAACTTCAAACAGTGTTCCAGGGATCTACATTTTACCTGTGAGGAAAGTTTGTTTACTCAGTTATGAGAATATACCTTCTCTGACACACCTACAGCTACATGACTCACCTTATACCAATATGTTATTAATATCCACAGATTGGTGTGTGTGTGTCTCTCTCTCTCTCTCTCTCTGTGTGTGTGTGTGTGAAGTTCCCACAGCAAAAGGTGATGTCTCTATATTTTTAATACGATCAACAGTTAAGATGCTGGCATTCTATTATGTGTTATTGTTTGGTTTTAAAGCAGTTCAGCATTTAATGATTTGTGTGTGTGTGTGCGTGTGTGCGTGTGCGTGTGTGTGTGTGTGTGTGAGACTGACACACCCATTTCAAGTTTCTGTAAGTGAGGGAATCTTTCACGTCGGTCCTGTAAAACACACACACACACACACACACACACACACACACACACACACACAACACACACACACACACACACACACACACACACA
>CM047525.1:25451917-25471917 GCA_026122265.1 Ammodytes dubius
TCTGTTTTGTTTTCTTTAGTTTTCTTTGAGGAAATTGCGTTTTGTCGCCTCGGGGTTTGAAGCTTGAAGTTTTTTCTGCCAAGTCTGACTGGACAGGATTTCCTCTTGGCCCTTGAATGAATTGTGTGTGTGTCTGTCTGTCTGTCTGTCTGTCTGTCTGTCTGTCTGTCTGTCTGTCTGTCTGTCTGTCTGTCTGTCTGTCTGTCTGTCTGTCTGTCTGTCTGTCTGTCTGCGTCTGTCTGTCTGGTCTACAGTTTATTTTCTGTATATGTGTTGTTTTATTGCATTTTAATGTGAAGCGCTTTGTGACCCTAGTCTGTGAGAGGCGCTATATAAAATAAACTTTACCTACTTACTTACTTACTTTAAAGACATTTTTGTGCAATCTTTTAGAGAGTTAGTTGCAAAATATCATGCAAAAATGTTAAAGATTTATGTATTTCTCCCTACTGTAGTTGCTTATACAGTATGCCCTTAAGCACACTGTTAAACAAATGAAATGCAAATGCCACAGCTATACCACCTACGCACCAATCTACACACACACACACACACACACACACTCACACTCACACTCACACGCACACACACACACACACACACACACACTCACACTCACACTCACACTCACACTCACACTCGCACGCACGCAACACACACACACACACACACACACACACACACACACACACTATTCAATTGTATAGTGCATAGCAGGTTCACCGGTTGGAATATGAAGGTGTATTGAACTCGGAGATCCTATTTAGTATAAATGTGCAAAAAAAAATTGAAATCGGATCATCTTAGTCTGAGAAAAGGCAGAAAGAGTGTTTTATGGTCTCACTGTCTAACCCTACAGTTTCCTTCTTGTGACATCACAGTAAGGGTTAGGATTAACAGGACAGCTGGGCCAAGGGAAGACTGAGGGAAGACTGAGGGAAGACTGAGGGAAGAAAAACCTCATTCATTATATTATAATAGTGATTTTATAATGATAGAACGCTGGTTCCGTATGGGTGAAGTATTCCTTTAACACTCTTAAGATCTACAGTACAGCCTATGTTTGTCATTTTGGTGTCACCATCAAAACTGTGAGTGTGAGAATCGTGTGTGTGAAGGTGTGTCCTGATGGGTGTGTCAGGCATACAGACACACAACAAAAGATCCCAGTTCAACCGTCCTCCTACATCCACACTATTCACACTTCTCTTTAGTATTACCATGTAATCACCTGGTCAATGATCAAACTCCTTCTTGATTTTTCTCTACTTATGACATCTATTGCAGTATGTCCGTCCTGGGAGAGGGATCCCTTACTCTGTCGACTCTCCCTGAGATTTCTTCAATTTTTTTATTCCCGGTAAAAGGGTTTTTACTGGGAGTTTTTTCTCAGCCGAGCTAAGGGTGTAAGGGCAGGGTGTCATATTGTATCATATTGTATCATATATCATATTGTATGAAATGTAAAGCCCACTGAGACAAATGTATTTGTGATTTTGGGCTATACAAATAAAACTGATTTGATTTGATTAACCGGTGGGTGAGGAAAATAACAAAAAAAAAATGCTAAATTTGAAAGAAACCTGACATAAAAGGATGAATAAATGTAGCAGGGGTTTGGTTACATCTCCATACACTCACTGAACTCTTTTGTCTGTGAGGGAATAATGTTATCACTGAAATCACACACACACACTCGCATACACACACACACACAAACACACACACTCACACACACACTCACACACAGACTCACACACACACACACACACTCACACACACACACACCACAACACAAACACTCGCATACACACACACACACACACACACACACACACACACACACACACACACACACACACACACACACACACACACACACACACACACACACACACACACACACACACACACACACACACACACTGACCCTGTTCTGAGCATTTTGAATACAAGAATGGAAGAGATTTTTCACCCCTACTGCCTTTTTAAAACTTCTCTTTCATGACTTTCTAAGTGTAAATCAACTCAACTCAACTCAACTTTATTTATAAAGCCCTTTAAAACAACCACAGCTGAAACAAAGTGCTGTACATAATGCAGGTAAAACAATTTAAAACGCAAAACAACAATTTAAAATTCAGAAAAAAAAGAAAAAAAAAACTAATAAGCACAATGAATAAAATACACCACAGGACACTAAAACAAAATTAAGGTCTCATGCTGGGTTGAAAGCCAAGGAGTAAAAATGGGTTTTAAATCAAGGACTCAATACTTTACAGAGCCTAGGCTAGGCTGTAGATCTGAATACTTAGTCCACTCCACTGTCTGCCCTCTGTGGCTATTGTTAGTGGAGGGAGAAGTGAGAGCAGACGGTCAAAAGTCTAACTTCCCCTGAACCTAACACAAACTCATTGCTCTTTATTTTTTTAATTTTTTTTTGAAAATTGCTACTGACTTGACCCTCAAGGACTGTCTGTCTGTCTCCCTCCCTCCCTCCCTCTCTCCCCCCCTCTCCCTCCCTCCCTACCCCCCTCCCTTCCTTCCTCCTCCCCCTGTCTCCCTCTCCCTGTCTCCCCCCTCCCTCTCTCTCCCTCCCTCCTTCCCTCCCTGTCCATGTCTATGTACTCTGTATTATATTGTACGTTCTTAGGAAACTCTTCTTTGTAACAGACTCTGTATATGTGTCGTTTTATTGTATTTTATTGTGTTTTTTAATGTGAAGCGCTTTGTGACCCTGGTCTGTGAGAGGCGCTATATAAATAAACTTTACTTACTTACTTACTTGTCTCCCTCTCCCTCCCTGTCTCCCTCCCTCCCTCCCTCCCTGTCCTCCCCCCCCCCCCTCTCTCCCTCCCTCCCTCTCTCCCTCCCGCTCTCCCCTCCTCCCTCTCTCCCTCCCTCTCCCCCTCTCTCTCCCCCCCCTCCCTCCCTCCCTCTCCCTCCCTGTAGGTGAGTCCCCCCCTCCAGCCCAGGTCTAGCCATGCTGCGCCCTGATCCTAACTCCAGCACCCTCCAGCTGGTGGCTCATGACATGACGGACATCATGGACAAACTGGACACCAGAGAGCTAAACCTGGATGATGGAGAATATGATACCATCGACGCAGCGCTTCAGGTGTGGTGTGTCTCTCACTCCTCTCTCTCTCTCTCTCTCTCCTCATCTCTCCTCTCTCCTCTCTCTCCTCTCTCTCTCTCCGCTCCTCTCTCTCTCTCTCCTCTCTCTCTCTCTCTCTCTCTCTCTCTCTCTCTCTCTCTCTCTCCTCTCTCTCTCTCTCTCTCTCCTCTCTCCTCTCTCCTCTCTCCTCTCCTCTCTCTCTCTCTCTCTCTCAGCTCTCTCTCTCTCTCTCTCTCTCTCTCTCTCTCTCTCTCTCTCTCTCTCTCTCTAATTAATCGCATACTTTTATGACACTTTTATACCTGTTTATAAACAGCTGTATAGCCTCTGGCTCTCTCTCTCGCTCACACACACACGGGCGGGTGTCCGTTTATGTGGGAGACGAGACAGCTAGCATACAAAATTGAGACACACGGAGGAAGATTGAGAGATACTGTTTTGAACCTACATTGTTGCTCCCACTAAATCAATAATGCACAGACACTGCGGAGAATAAAGTAAGAGGTCTTCCTACCTTCATGCTTATTTGCCCGAAGCATCCCATAAACCGTCCATATAATAATATCTGATGTCTGTATGTTTCTCTCTCTCTCTCTCTCTCTCTCTCTCTCTCCTCTCTCTCTCTCTCCTCTCTCTCTCTCTCTCTCTCTCTCCTCTCTCTCTCCTCTCTCTCTCTCTCTCTCTCTCTCTAGCGGAGGGTCTCTCCATCATGGCGGCCTACAGTCTGGTCGGGTTCAAGGAAAAGAAGCGAAAGTCTTCCTCTCTTCTCCCATCACGGCCAAGATACTAGAGGTGGAACGATTCACCTCCGCCCAGGACCGCTTCAACCTCACCAAGCAGAGGAGCATCAACAAGGTGAATAACACACACTAACGCATGAGAGAGAGAGAGACAGAGCGAGAGAGAGACACACACACACACACAGAGCGAGAGAGAGACACACACACACAGAGCGAGAGAGAGACACACACAACACACACACACAGAGCGAGAGAGAGACACACACACACATAGATTGAGAAAGAGAGAGTGTCTGTCTGTCTGCCTGTCTATCTATCGATCTATTTGGCTGGTGGTAAAGGATTCATTACTAAACTGCTAAGAATGCCGATGTACAACCAAAAAAATTATGATTATCTTAAACTCAGAAAATGTCCATGTAACCTACCGTTGTCTGTCTGTCTGTCTGTCTGTGTTTCTGTCTGTCTGTCTGTCTGTCTGTCTGTCTGTCTGTCTGTCTGTGTTTCTGTCTGTCTGTCTGTCTGTCTGTCTGTCTGTCTGTCTGTCTCTCTCTCTGTGTTTCTGTCTGTCTGTCAGTCGATGCCGGCTGTGTTTAAGATCGAGTTGAGACACGGGGAGTTCACGTGGACGGTGAAGAGGAAAGAGAAACACTTCCTGGAGCTGCACAGAGAACTGAGGACATACAAGACCTTCATGAGGCTCCCACTGCCCACACGCCAGGTACACACTGGTTGCGTTCTGAATCGCATACTTTCTACTATATAGTATGTAGAAAAGAGATTTAGGATGTCCCGATTCTTGTGGCCAGATTTAGGATGGTTAGAAGTACCCGGATGTCCTATTTCATGCGGCCAAGATTGTTAGTGTTGAAAACTGCATCCTATTTGGGCGATTCTGACCCACAATCCAGTGCGCACGTGAAGTGACGTTACCTGAGCCACAGTCGCCCCTATTCTTGTTTTTTAATATTTATATATATTCCCCTCCCCAGTCACACAGAGAAGAGACCGGGGAGGAGAGATCCATCCCTAAACTCGTCAGAGGGAAGGAGGGAGACCTGGACAGAGACGAACAAGTCTCCAGTCTGCGGGTAAATACAACATTTAGAGGCTTTATTCATGTTAAAAGTTATAGTGCGTAACTTCTGTCGCCCCCATGAGGAATTCTGAGGAATAACAACAACACTGTCGGTGCATCTACATGAGGTAAAGCCTTCAGTGATGGCACATGGATTTTATACGTTTTGCTGTACGTCCAGGTTTTTTTTTCTTAGCAGTAGAATCAACAACTGAAACATTTCTTGGGCTCTTCTTGGGGATTTTCTGAGCTCCTGCACCAGTGTCAGGGAAGGGAGGGGGGGGGGGGGGGGGGGGCACCAGTTTGTAAACGCTGCCATACTGAGAAATACAGAGAGAGTTTTGTGGAGCTGATAAAAGGCTTAATCACCTTTGTGTCAACTCGTTTTGCGATGGCTTTGGAATGTAACTGACATTTATTTATATGAAAAAGCAACGCACTGTAGCTTTAATTTGTATATTTATTGACATATTTATATATTGATCTAACGTGTTCTGTATTTGTTCCAGAAACAACTGGAAGATTACTTGAATAAACTGCTACGGATGCCCATGTACAGAAACTACCACGCAACGGTAAGAACCACGGTGTTTGAAATAAACTTTTAAAACTCAGAAAATGCCTCAATAGATCATCATATCCTGGTGAAAATGTAAATTTGCTTCAGCTTATCTGTTAATTATTTGGAAAGTATACAAAAAGCTCTTATTTATACATGATCACTCAAAATGTTATGTGTATTCTACGGTTCTCTTGGGTCCGGTTGTTACTTACCGGGTCACCCTTTATTGCCTGTCTGTTCTAACCCGATTATAAGAGATGTCAAATTGGATGGCACATATTTTTGTGTAATCTAGACTGTGTATTATGTCATATGGAATTAATCCTTAATTGATGCTGTAATTTAAGGAGATATGCTGTACTGCCTATGCCATATAGCAGAACCTAGCAGATGCCATGTATAATTAAGTTGATCCGTTATTATCTTAACTTTCCTCAACTTAACATGCATTTTGTTTTTTCCCCTGTATAAAACCTGAAAAACTCAATAAATACAATAAAAAAATAAAATAAAATAAAAAAATTGCAACAACAGACATTTTTTTTCTTCCAGATGGAGTTCATAGACGTCAGCCAGATGTCTTTTATCCACGACCTGGGACCCAAAGGCTTGTAAGAACCATTCTCTGTATTTCCTTTTAAATCTAAAGGTGCTCCGAGGAACTTTCAGTTTGTGTTAATTCTTGCTCCCCCTTTGGACAAAAGCGGTAGTGTTTTTACTACGCCAGCTGTTGTTCCTGGGTGAGCGTATACCCCATGACAAAGGCATTAAGAAAAACTATATAAAAATAGCATTCTTTGCACTGATGGTCTGGTTTGCTGTTACATGTAATTTATGATCATCAGAGGAAAAATGAGACTGTTTCAGAAATATTTAAAAGTTCCTCGTTGTGACTTTAAAATAGATCAAGAATGTGTTTGCGTGCCTCCCTGTGTGTGTGTGTGTGTGTGTGTGTGTGTGTGTGGTGTGTGTGTGTGTGTGAGTGTGTGTGTGTGAGTGAGTGTGTGTGTGTGAGTGAGTGAGCGTGTGTGTGTGTGTGTGTGTGTGTATTAACCTCCTCTCTTGTCTCTCAGAGAGGACAGTGTGTGTGTGTGTGTGTGTGTGTGTGGGGCGACTGTGGCTCAGTTGGTAGAGCGGGTCGGCCGATGATCAAAGGGTTGGAGGTTCGATCCCCGCCCTGCCACCTGTGTCATGGTTGTTGTGTCCTTGGGCAAGACACTTCACCCACCTTGCCTCGTGTGAATGTTGATAGTTAGCCTGCTGCTATCGGTGTATGAATGTGTGTGTGAATGGTAACGTGGGAAAGGAAAACAGGTCTCCCTTGTAAAATAGTCTTCGGACTCGGATATACCTGTATAAATAAAGGTTAGTGTGTGTGTGCGTGTGTGTGTGTATTAAAGTGTAACTGCACCCTTTTACTTGTTTTTTGAGATAGAAGCTGAATTAAATCACTATGTTGTGAAGGAACACATATATGCTGGTGTTAATATTGAAAAAAATTGCAATATGTTAAATATCGGCAATTTAAGAAATGTTTTGTATTGTAAATTATTTTAGAACTTTACTAAGATTTGAAAATAACTTTTTCCTTCGGGTTCGAAAAATGACGTACATGGGACTTTTTTGACCCCATGTACGTCATCACGTCGCCGCAAAGCCGGTCACGCTCCTTACAGGTCCATAGCTGGTCCATGAGCTACTACTGTTATACAGTCCCTCCAAGGATGTTATTTCGGGGGTTAACAACCTCACTTCTACCGGCATTGTGTCTGCATTATCTCGCTTGTACGCACACACACACACACACACACACACACACACACACACACACACACACACACACACACACACACACACACACACACACACACACACACACACACACACACACACACACACACACACACACACACACACACCCGGACTAGTTCATTGCTTCACTTTATTGACACACGCTACTGCTCGCTCTCCTCGCTCACACACACACACACACAGTCGCTCGCTCACTTGCGCTACTCTGTCTCCTAACACTACGATAGAGACACCCGCCAACAATTTAGAATAAGAAAAGTCCTCCCCCTCAGACGACCCATCTGTGTGGCATATGAGCTCACTGTGTAGCGACCGTGCCATTAGACTTTGTGTCACTCTCGATTTTTTCAATGAAGTCATGTCATTCAGATATTCAATGTGAGAGACAGCTAGCAGCTAGCCCCCTCCTTCACAGACACCGCTCGCCCCCCTCCCTCCCGAAAGTCGGCCGGCTGATGTCGGAATGTTTAAAAACAAAGGTTCTCAAACGGAATTCAGAATCCATGGTCTGAAAGCATTTTTCAAAATCGTGCAGTAGCTCAAACAGGGGTGCAGTTACCCTTTAACCTCCTCTCTTGTCTTCAGAGAGGGCATGGTGCAGAAGCGTTCCGGTGGCCATCGGTTCCCCGGCTTCACCTGCTGTGGACTGAGCAGGATGTGCTACCACTGGTCCAAACGGTCAGTCTGCACACGCACGCACTCACTCACATCACTCACTCACTCACGCACGCACGCACGCACGCACGCACGCACGCACCACGCACGCACTCACCACTCACTACACTCACTCACTCACTCACTCACTCACTCACTCACTCACGCACGCACTCACTCACTCAGTCACTCACTCATTCACTCACTCACTCACTCACTCACACTCACTCACTCACTCACTCACTCACACACACACTCACTCACTCACTCACTCACTCACTCACTCACTCACTCACAACACACACTCACTCACTCACTCACTCACTCACTCACTCACTCACTCACTCGTTAAATTGATGCACATATTTTTGACTATCATGACAGTTGACTGCATGTATGTGCTTCATACATTTTATACAACAATCCCTTCTAAACTGTACAGCTCTTTCAGTTTAAAAAAAAAAAATTGTCGCTACATAGTTTTGAAATATTCGGTAACGCTTTATATTAAGGTTCTTGTTATAAGCCTTAGTAAATAGGTAATAAGGACCTTATTAGATGCTTATTAACATTAATTTGTGTTAATAAGACTATATATAAGTGTTAATAATAACATAAATAAACATGTTGACAGTGTGATTATAAGACTTTTATAAGCACTTATAAGACACTTCTTAACTATTAATTGATCGCTTAATATCATTAATAAAAGTCTAATGAGTTTCTGATAGCTGTTAATAAAAGCGTTACAAACCTATTTATTGAGTCTTACTAACTTGCCTATTATGTCACTGTCTGTCTGTCTGTCCATCTGTCTATCTATCTGTCTATCTGTCTATCTATCTATCTATCTATCTATCTATCTATCTATCTATCTATCTATCTATCTATCTATCTATCTATCTATCTATCTATCTATCTATCTATCTATCTATCTATCTATCTATCTATCTATCTATCTATCTATCTATCTATCTATCTATCTATCTATCTATCTATCTATCTATCTATCTCTCTCTCTATCTCTCTATCTCTCTCTCTCTCTCTCTCTCTCTCTCTCTCTCTCATCTCTCTCTCTCTTCTCTCTCCTCTCTCTCTCTCTCCTCTCTATCTAGTTGGTTGGTGGTGAAGGATTCCTTCCTGCTCTACATGAAGCCAGACTCAGGAGCCATCTGCTTCGTGATGCTCGTGGACAAAGCTTTCAAGGTTTTACTTGATTCCAAAGACACAGAGACCAGACATGGCATCCGCATAGACAGCCTCAGCAGGTACGTTCACTCATTTCTTTTATTTTTTTAAAGATATTTTTTTTGTTAAAATAAACAACTATCATGGCGTAGTCTCCTTTACAGGTTTCTAAGGACATTGTTTAAACTAAAGGTAAAACCATCTAATAATAAATTAGACTGTTCATGTCCACTTTAAGCAATGTCTCTCCCTCCCTCCCTCTCCCTCCCTCCCTGTCTCCCTCCCTGTCTCTCTCTCCCTGCCTCTCTCTCTCCCTCCCTCTCTCTCTCCCTCCCTCCCTGCCTGTCTCTCTCCCTCCCTCTCTCTCCCTTCCTCCCTCTCTGTCTCCCTCCCTCCCTCTCTCTCTCCCCCTCCCTCTCTCCCTCCCTGTCTCCCTCTCTGTCTCCCTCCCTCTCTCTCTCCCTGTCTCCCTCCCTCCCTCCCTCCCTGTCCCTCTGTCTCCCTCCCTCCCCGTCTCTCCCCTCTCTCTCCCCCCGTCTCCCTCCCTCCCTCCCTCCCTGTCCCTCTGTCTGTCTGTCTCTCTCTCTCCCCCTCCCTCCCTCCCCGTCTCTCCCTCTCTCTCCCTCCCTGTCTCTCTCCCTCCCTCCCTCCCTCCCTCTCTCTCTCTCTCCCTCCCTCCCTCCCTCCCTCCCTCCCTCCCTCCCTCCCCCCTCTCCCTGTCTCTCTCCCCTCTCCCTCCCCTCCCTCCCTCCCTCCCTCCCTCCCTCCCTCCTCCCTCCCTCCCTCCCTCCCTCCCTCCCTCCCTCCCTCCCTCTCTCTCTCCCTCCCTCCCTCCCTCCCTCTCCCTCCCTCTCTGTCTATCTCTCTGTCTATCTCTCCCTCTCCCTCTATCTCTCCCTCTCCCCCTCCCTCTCCCCTCCCTCCTCTCCCTCTTCCCTCTCCTCCCTCTCTCTCCCTCTCCTCCCTCCTCCCTCCCCTCCCTCTCCTCCCTCCCTCCTCTCTCCTCTCCTTCCCTCCCTGTCTCCCTCCCTCCCTCCCTCCCTGTCCGTCTCCCTCCCTCCCTCCCTCCCTCTCCCCTCCCCTCCCTCCCTCCTCTCCCCTCCCTCCCTCCCCCTCTCTCTCCCTCCCCCTCCGTCTGTCCCTCCCTCTGTCTGTAGGTCCCTGCTTCTGAAGTGTAACAGCTACAGACAGGCCCGGTGGTGGGGTCAGTCCATCGAAGACTTCGTTCAGAAACACGGATCGGCTTTCCTCACTGACCATCGGTTTGGTTCCTTCGCCCGCGAGGAAGTCAATATCCCCGCCAAATGGTAACCGTGTGTGTGTGTGTGTGTGTGTGTGTGTGTGTGTGTGTGTGTGTGTTTGCGTGTGTGTGTGTGTGTGTGTGTGTGTGTGTGTGTGTGTGTGTGTGTGTGTGTGTGTGTGTGTGCGCGCGTGTGTGTGTGTGTGTGTTCAAGGTTTTTATTAAATGTCCCACGAGGGCAAATTTGTGTACTTTTTTTTTTTTTTTTTTTTAATTTCCTGGCACTTTATTTGTATGCACTGTCTCCTCAGGCTTGTGTATATATTGTTGTTATTGTGTCCTGATGTCTTATTTGTCGTGTGTCGTTAAACTTCTCCTGCTGTACACAAATTTGCCCTCGTGGGACATTTAATAAAAACCTTGAACCTTGTGTGTGTGTGTGTGTGTGCGTGTGTGTGTGTGTGTGTGTCTGTCTGTCTTTCATCTTGACATTTTAACTTTTTTTTTTAAAGTGTGTGTGATTTGGGTTAGTGGCTATTAGGGATTTTGAGTATTTGTTAATTCTAGCGCCCCCCTTTGGACAAAAGCAGGTAGTGTTTTTACCACGCCAGCTGTTGTTCCTGGGTGAGCGTACACCTCATGACAAAGGCATTAAAAACTATATAAAAATAGCATTCTTTGCACTGATGGTCTCGTTTGCTGTTACATTTCATTCATGATCATCAGAGGAAAAAATTAGACTGTTTCAGAAATATTTCAAAGTTCCTCGTAGCATCTTTAAATATGGATGATGGTACAACTTAAAAAGGTGCAGTGTGTAATATGACATCATCAAGAAAGTTCTACAAAGTTCTAGAATGCAACGCTCCCTGGGTAAGCCCAACCCTTTAGAATAATAACAGAAGCTACAGTGGCCTTCAAGGACAAGAACTACTCTAAATTTTAAACAATGCACCTGATGACATTCCAACTATGACACTTTCAAGATGGCGGCACTAGGCCTTGGTCCAAAATATGCAGAAATATGGACATATATGAGACCCTTTCTAAGGGAAAAAAAATAATTCAAAACATTTTTTCCAGCTATTACTTATGGATATTATAATTACTTTCTACAAAATCTGCTAGGGAATAAAACCCAAAATTCTACACACTGCAGCTTTAAGTGGACTTCACTGTTCTTGCCTTTAAACTAAGGCCAGGTGTATGTCTAGACGAAGCCTGGTCCATTTGGCAGAGAGAAAGGGGGGTGTGTGGTGTGTGTGTGTGTGTGTGTGTGTGTGTGTGTGTGTGTGTGTGTGTGTTGTGTGTGTGTGTGTGTCGCTAGAGTAACCTGACACAAAGAGAGGGAAAGTGAGCCTCACCTGCTCATCACCTGTCTCAATGCTGAGCAACACTATACTGTCTGTGAGACTGTGTGTGTGATACGTGCTATGTGTGTGTGTGTGTTTGTGTGTGTGATACGTACTATGTGTGTGTGTGTGTGTTTATTTGTGTGTGTGATACGTAGTATGTGTGTGTGTGTGTGTGTGTGTGTGTTTGTATGGAAGTAAATGAGTGTCATCGGATTTTGAAAATAAAAAGCCATTGAATTTTAAGCACTGAATATTTATGCATTGAAATAACGTATCTGAATTTTTTGCAGCATTGAAATAATGTATCTGAATTTTTTGCCTCTGAGTTTAACTCATAACATTTTAAACAACAGATTTTCACCTTTATTTTACAATGTTCTCAAATTCAAAATCAAATATTCAACGTTAAAAAATTCAACGTGCCAAATTCAACTGCAAAATCCCATGTATGAAATTCAGAGTAAAACTTTGGGAACCCAAGGAAGAGCAATCAATCATAGATGCTAGATCGCGTTCAAACAAAGAGAGCCAGTGGGAATATTAGCTCGTTGCCTTGGATACCCCTGACTGATGCAGGAAGGCAAATCAGGTTTTAGCCATGTCAAACGGCAACGCAAGTAACAATGGTGCTTGGGTGAGTACAAACATGTTTCTATATACATATGCTAGCCATTATACGCTTCCCTATATAGAAACATGTTTGTACTCACCCAAGCACCATCGTTACTTGCGTTGCCGTTTGACATGGCTAAAACCTGATTTGCCTTCCTGCATCAGTCAGGGGTATCCAAGGCAACGAGCTAATATTCCCACTTGCTCTCTTTGTTGAACGCGATCTAGCATCTATGATTGATTGCTCTTCCTTGGGTCCCCAAAGTTTTACTCTGAATTTCATACATGGGATTTTGCAGTTGAATTTGGCACGTTGAATTTTTTAACGTTGAATATTTGATTTTGAATTTGAGAACATTGTAAAATAAAGGTGAAAATGAGTTGTTTAAAATGTAATGAGTTCAACTCAATTACAAACAATTCAGATACATTATTTCAATGCTGCAAAAAATTCAGATACGTTATTTCAATGCATAAATATTCAGTGCTTAAAATTCAATGGCTTTTTTATTTTCAAAATCCGATGACACTCATTTACTTCCATATGTTTGTACTTTGGTGTGGTGTTTTTGTGTGTGTGATACGTACTATGTGTGTGTGTGTTTGTGTGTGCGTGAGACGGGCTATGTCTGTGTGTGTGTTTGTACTTTGGTGTGGTGTGTGTGTGCATCATAAACAGCACGCAAGAACAGAAGATTGAAAGATTGAAAATAGAGAGGGGTTTTCTTGCTTTCTAAAAGTGTGTGTGTGTACATATACGGGTATGTGTTTTTATAACTGTTTTAATGTGTGTGTGTGTCTGTGTCTGTGTGTGTGTGTGTGTGTGTGTGTGTGTGTGTGTGTGTGTGTGTGTGTCCTACAGGTATGTGAATGGGAAAATATTCATGGAGGACGTGGCAGATGCAATGGAAGAAGCAAGAGAGGAAATCTTTATCACAGATTGGTGGTAAGTGTGTGTGTGTGTGTGTGTTTATATGTGTGTGTGTGTGTGCGTGTGTGTGTGCGTGTGTGTGTGTGTGTGTGTATGTGTGTGTGTGTGTGTGTGTGTGTGTGTGAGAGAGAGTGCAGTTGCCGGTCACCTCTTGGGGAGGTGTTCTGGTCAAACCGATCAGTTACCGCTTGAGGCTCAAACTACTGTTATATCACACACACACACACACACACACACACACACACACACACACACACACACACACACACACACACACACACACACACACACACATATAAGCACACACACACACACACACACACTTTGAAGAAGTACTTGAGACTAAAAAGTTGGTACTGTAAATACATAATAATATTCCATTACAATTGAAAGATTTAAAGGTGCAGTGTGTAATATGACATCATCAAGAAAGTTCTACAAAGTTCTAGAATGCAACGCTCCCTGGGTAACCCCACCCCTTTAGAATAATAACAGAAGCTACAGTGGCCTTCAAGGACAAGAACAATTCTAAATTTTAAACAATGCACCTGATGACATTCCAACTATGACACTTTCAAGATGGCGGCACTAGGCCTTGGTCCAAAATATGCAGAAATATGGACATATATGAGATCCTGTGTGTGTGTGTGTGTGTGTGTGTGTGTGTGTGTGTGTGTGTGTGTGTGTGACATTGTGTGTGTGTGTGTGTGTGTGTGTGTGTGTGTGTGTGTGTGTGTGTGTGTGTGTCTACAGGTTGAGTCCTGAGATCTTCCTGAAGCGTCCTGTGGTTGAAGGAAACCGCTGGGGCTGGACTGATTCTCAGACGCAAAGCGGAGCAGACTTCTCTCACCTCTCTGCTCTCTCTCTCTCTCTCTCTCCTCTCTCTCTCTCTCTCTCTCTCCCTCTCTCTCTCTCTCTCTCTCTCTCTCTCACTCTACTCTCACTCTCTCTCTCACTCTCTCTCTCTCTCTCTCTCTCTCTCTCCTCATCTCTCTCTCTCTCTCTCCTCTCTCTCTCTCCTCTCCTCACACACTGTTTGATCAATAGAATAATTATTACTATTAAAATTAAAATGTATTTGTAAAGGGGCCGCTTGTGTTGTTGACACTTTCAAGATGGCGGCACTAGGCCTTGGTCCAAAATATGCAGAAATATGGACATATATGAGACCCTTTCTAAGGAAAAAATTCAAAACATTTTTTTCAGCTATTATGCACTAAATTAAATGTACTTATGGATATTATAATTACTTTCTACAAAAATCTGCTAGGAAATAAAACCCAAAATTCTACACACTGCAGGTTTAACACAAACTGGCAGGTCCTCTGAGCACCTTTTTAATATTTCTATTCTCTACTAGTGCTAATATCTAACATTGTGTGTGTGTGTGTGTGTGTGTGTGTGTGTGTGTGTGTGTGTGTGTGTGTGTGTGTGTGTGTGTGTGTGTGTGTGTGTGTGTGTGTGTTGTTGTTTCCACAGCAACAAGGCGTGCGTATCTTTGTCATGTTGTATAAAGAGGTGGAGCTGGCTCTGGGCATTAACTCAGGATACAGTAAGAGAATGCTGAGGAAGCTTCACCCAAACATCAAGGTGGGTCCCAGTGTGTGTGTGTTTTTAAATGAATTAAAGTTACAGTGCGTAAATTCAACTCTGTGTCAATTGGTTTGGCGATGGCTTGAATGTAAACATCATTGATTTACATGAAAAAGTTACGCACTATAAAACGGGTGGCTTAAATCCAGCGATCTGATTGGTTCCTGACTGTTGGATTATGGGCGTATACATAACTGCTATGACGTCCAATCAGTTAGCAGAGTTCCATATCACTTCGCGACTGAGGAAGTAACGCCGGTAGTTTGTAAACAAATGGATATACGCTAAACGGAGGCGCTGTGACAGTCTGTGAAATGTGCTTATTATATCTTCGCATTTAATGAGCACATAATAATGAAGCATATATAGCTTTGCGTCGGACCGAACAACAACGCTAGCCTGGCTCCGCCCGCCCGCCTACTTCCGGCCAAATTTCATTTTCCCTTCAGTAGTCAGTCTGGGTGTACAGTGCATTTCCCAGTTTTCTCCGGAGAATCTACAGTCGTCCAATCAGCGATCAGAGCGAGTGGCTGAGAACGCTCCAGTTTCAGTTGAATGCTGCGTTCCTTTATACTCGGAAAAGGAGATTTCCGACTTGGTAGTTCCGAGTTCCGACCTGTCTGTGTTTCCAGTGCATCTGCTCGCGAAAGTATGGACGCCTAAAACCTTTCTCGTCCAAATAACTAAACGTTAGGCTCTAGCAAGTTACCTTTGCCAGGTACCAGTAGATTCATAGACTACAATATTGTAGTGAAGTCGGAAATTTCCGAGTTCCCTGTCCGACTGGAACGCACCATCAAAAGCCGGCTGAGTGAGTGAACGTTTGCCAATTACAGCACTTCCAGACCTTCTGTACAAATGAAATGAAGTACGATGGTCTGGTTGGACCAGGCTACAACAACGCCCCTTAACATTGGTATAATGTGCACATTCGACAGCCTGTTGTGACCTCTTGCTTCCCTGTCTAAGGTGATGCGTCACCCGGACCACGTCTCCAGTGCGGTCTACCTCTGGGCGCACCACGAGAAGATCATCGTGGTGGACCAATCGGTGGCCTTCGTGGGCGGGATCGACCTGGCCTACGGTCGCTGGGACGACCGAGAGCACCGGCTGACTGACGTGGGCAGTGTCACGCGCTCACACCTAGAACAGGTAATCAATCATTCACACTATGGTTGCGTTCCGAATCTCATACTCTTTCTTTTTTCTATTCTACATACTACATCCGACGATAAAAAGAATCTAGTTAGGATGCAGTAGGCATACTATTGGGACATACTTTTACTCTCTTATTTCATCATTACATTGCGCCTTGATCTTGCCTCTTGCTTTTATATCCGTCACATCCCCGTTTGTTTTCATATGGAGGCTTCGTCGATGTCTATCTATCTATCTATCTATCTATCTATCCGTCTATCCGTCTGTCCGTCTGTCCGTCTGTCCGTCTGTCTGTCTGTCACTCACTCACTCACTCACTCACTCACTCACTCACTCACTCACTCACTCACTCACTCACTCACTCACTCACTCACTCACTCACTCACTCACTCACTCACTCACTCACTCACTCACACGCACACACTCACCCCCCTCCCCCCTCCTCACCCACACACACACACACAAAACAAGCAATAACTAACTTAACAATTTTTTTTCTATTTTATTTTCCCATTAGGCTGAAGCGCTAGCCTCTTCCAACACGGCGGCCCCCCCTCTCCATAGCAACGGGTTGTTCACGGTGACGGACTGTGCAGACCAGCCAAAGCTGAAGGGCCAAGGCAGACTGAAGAGGACCAAGATGAGCATACGACGACATCTACAGAAACATGGCCTGGCCCAACCAGACAGCGACAGCGACAGTGATCTGGAGGAGGCAGAGAGTGAGTTTATATGTGTGTGTGGGGGGGCGTTGTGTGTGTGTGTGTGTGTGTGTGTGGGGGGGGGGGGTTGTTGTGTGTGTGTGTAGAATCGACATTTGTGCAAAGTTTGAAAAAAAATCTTCAAAGCGCTCCTGAGATATTGCGCTCACATGGATAGATAGATAGATAGATAGATAGATAGATAGATAGATAGATAGATAGATAGATAGATAGATAGATAGATGGATGGATGGATGGATGGATGGATGGATGGATAGATAGATACTACAGACAGACAGACTTGTAAATTGAATGCTCGGTTGCAAGGCAGTTTGAACACCTTCAGAAGTGGATTAACCTGTTCCTCTCCTGTCACATAACGTGAGGTGACAAACACATACATAATGGATGGTTAAGTAGACAGTGCGTAGTAAATATATGTGAGAAAGTATGTAGGAGGGAGGACGTTAGTATTACTTTTACCCTCTGGAACTCCCTCACCCCACAAACATCCGAAATGCAGACTCAATAAACTCAATTTAAAAGCCAACCTCAAAACTCACCTCTTCAAGAAAGCATACGACCCCTGAACCCACCCATTCCACACCTGACTCTCTATTCCAAATCTCTTTTTGAATTTGTATCTTGTTTTCCATTTTTTTATTTATTTTTCCTTATCTACTGTATATTCTATGTGATGTAAAGCGTTTTTGAGTGACCTCCAAAAAAGCGCTTATATAAATCCTATTAATTATTATTAGTAGGGCCTTTAAGTAAGTAAGTAAGTAAGTAAAGTTTATTTATATAGCGCCTCTCGCAGACCAGGGTCACAAAGCGCTTCACATTAAAAAACACAATAAAATACAATAAAACGACACATATACAGAGTCTGTTACAAAGAAGAGTTTCCTAAGAACGTACAATATAATACTATACAATATAATACAGAGTACATAGACATGGATCTAGAAGGCCTGTCTGAACAAGTGCGTCTTAAGCTGACTCTTAAAAATATCCACAGAGTCCAGAATGCGCAAGGACTGGGGCAGGTCATATTCCAAATCTCTTTTTGAATTTGTATCTTGTTTTCATTTTTTTTTTTTTTTTTTTTTCTTTATCTACTGTATATTCTATGTGTACCTCCAAAAAAGCGCTATATAAATCCTATTAATTATTATTTATTTATTTATTTTTATTTTATTTGCACGATTAAAAAAAGAAACATACACAAAGAATGGCAAAGAATACAAATAACATACAGTGCAGGGAGAGGCAGAAAACCCGATGGGCTTATTTGAAGCCTCCACCTAAATAATGTTAAAATTTCACAAAGTTATTATTATTATTAGTAGGGCTTTTACCACATAGCCTGAGGGTTAGCTGTTGCTGTGTGTGTACAGGTTGGTGTAACAGTGTCAGCAGTCAGCAAGGTCTGATCCCCGGCAGACTGACAGAGCTGAAATCGAGCTCTCCCATTGGCCAGAAACCCAGCGATATGCAATTTGGGGCTGGTGAGTGGGGGGAGGGGAGGTGTAGGTGTCACTCCATACCTGCCTTCCAGTGTGCGTTTGCTGTGGAGTGGTTTGGTCTGCAGTTATTTGAGAGAGAGAGAGAGAGAGAGAGAGGGGGGGGGGAGGAGAGAGAGAGAGAGAGAGAGAGAGAGAGAGAGAGATTTTGAAGTCTTCTTTCCTCTCAAATAGTTTTTTATAACTTTTTTTAATTATATTTTTTAAATATTTCGATTTTTTTATTCAGATATTTTAGAAATGATCAGAAAAAAAAAATTTAAATCATATTTTATTATTATTATTATTATTATTATTATTATTATTATTATTATTATATATTATTATTATTATTATTATTATTATTATTATTATTATTATTATTATTATTATTATTATTATTATTATTATTTATTATTATTATTTTCAGGCTTAGGAAGGCTTATTGTCGCTACCCGCCCTTTCCAGTTTGCTGTGTAGTGGTTTGGTCTTTGGTTTGAAGTGTGTGAATTTGAGTTTGATTTAGAAAATGTGTATGGGGAAAAAACAACTATATATACTTTGGCTTCTCCTGCCACCCTTCGGACGATAACACAAAGTAATATGTGTGAATATGCAAAGAGAAAATTGTGTATTTTGTGTAATTGTCCGGAAGAATAATAATAAAAAAAAATAAAAAATATATTTCGATGTTTTTTAACTTTTTGAATTATATTTCTTAATATATATTCAGATATTTTAGAAATTTTTCTTTTTTTTTAGACTTTTTTAATCAGATTTTTTTTTCTTAAATTCATATTTTGTTCCTTTTTATTTCATATTTGTAGAACTTATTCGGGGTCAGGCAGGTGGTGAGTGGGTGAAGGTCTTTTAATTCTATTTCTTTTTTTGCTTTTTGTTCGTTTTTTATTTATTCATCTATTAATATTCAAACTTGGTTTTTTTTATATGCTTGCATGTTCGAAATAAAGACAATCAAATCAAATCAAATCACTCACTACCCACCTTCCACTGTGCTGTGTAGTGGTTTTGATATTTAGTTTGAATATCATTTTGGTTCCCTGTGTGTGGGAGTTTGAAGTGGTCTTTCCTCTGATGTGTCAAAGATTGAATCAGGGGGGGCGTCCTTAGCTCAGTTGGTAGGGCGTCCCCCCCCCCCTCCCATGGGCCTCAGCCAGCAGCGGACCCGGGTTTCGATTCCAGCCCGCGGTCGTTCTCTGCATGTCACTCCCCTCTCTGCCCCATTTCAACTCTGTCTCTACACTGTCAATAAAGCATAAAAATGCAAAAAAAAAAAATAACATTATTATTAATACTTTGTGTATGTGTGTGCGTGCGTCTGTGTGGTTTTGTGTCTGCCTGTCTGTCTGTCTGTGTGTGCGTGTGTGTGTGTGTGTGTGTCTGTGTCTGTGTCTGTCTGTCTGTCTGTCTGTCTGTCTGTCTGTCTGCCTGCCTGTCTGTCTGTCTGTCTGTCTGTCCGTCTTGTAGCGATCACGCCCATGCAGCACGCTCAGCCGGATGTGGGTGAGTTGAGCGGTCACACTCGGTTCTGGCACGGCAAAGATTACTGCAACTGTGTCTACAAGGACTGGATCCAACTGGACAAACCCTTCGATGGTGAGCTGGCACTATGCACTGTGTTAATGGGCTTTATATATATATACACACACACACACTCAGTCAGTCAGTCACTCAGTCACTCAGTCACTCACTCACTCACTCACTCACTCACACTCACTCACTCACTCACTCA
>CM047525.1:25476917-25479417 GCA_026122265.1 Ammodytes dubius
ACAATTTAAAGTCGCTACGAGGAACTTTTAAATATTTCTGAAACGGTCTCATTTTTCCTCTGATGATCATAAATTACATGTAACAGCAAACGAGACCATCAGTGCAAAGAATGCCATTTTTATATCATTTTTTCTTAATGCCTTTGTCATGGGTAATACGCTCACCCAGGAACAACAGCTGGCGTGGTAAAAACACTACCGCTTTTGTCCAAAGGGGGTGGTAGAATTAACACAAAAAGAAAGTTCCTCGGAGCACCTTTAAACTTGCAGTGTGTAGAATTTTGGGTTTTATTTCCTAGCAGATTTTGTAGAAAGTAATTATAATATCCATAAGTACATTTAATTTAGTGCATAATAGCTGAAAATAATTTTTTTTCCCTTAGAAAGGGTCTCATATATGTCCATATTTCTCCATATCTTGGACCAAGGCCAAGTGGCCGCCATGTTGGAAGTGTCATGGTTGCAATGTCATCAGGTGCATTGTTTAAAATTTAGAATTGTTCTTGTCCTTGAAGGCCACTGTAGCTTCTGTTATTATTCTAAAGGGGTGGGGTTACCCAGGGAGCGTTGCATTCTAGAACTTTGTAGAACTTTCTTGATGATGTCATATTACACACTGCACCTTTAAAGATCTCTATGGCTTATGCATAATTAGGCTTGCCTTAGTGGGGGGGTCATTGTTGTGTGTGTGATTTTTATGTATGTGTATATTTTGTGTATGTTTTTGTGCAGGGACCACAATGGAAATAAGCCTTCGGGCTTTTTTGTGTCTATCCCTCCCTGGCTATTTTATGTATTTTAATGTGTGACAGAATGCTGTTCATGTTTTTATATCAAAATGGTCAAATAAAATCATTCATTCATTCATTCATTCATTCATTCACCCCCCCCAGTGGATGACCAGTGGATGAACTACATCTCCTTCTCTGGCCTGAGGACTCACGCTGAGCTGGGGGAAAGATGGTCTCTGAGACACACACACACTAATGTCTCTCTCCCTCTCTCTCTCCCCCCCCTCTCCCCTCCCCCTCCCTCTCCTCCCTCTCTCCCCCCTCCCCCTCTCCCTCCCTCCCTCCCCCCCTCTCTCCCCCCAGTGGATGACCAGTGGATGAACTACATCTCCTTCTCCGGCCTGAGGACTCACGCTGAGCTCGGGGGAAAGATGGTCTCTGAGACACACACACACTAATGTCTCTCTCTCCCCCCCTCCCTCTCTCTCCCTCCCTCCCCCCCCCCCCCCCCACTGTCTGTCTGTCTGTCTGCCTGTCTGTCCCCCCCCCCCAGTGGATGACCAGTGGATGAACTACATCTCCATCTCCGGCCTGAGGACTCACGCTGAGCTGGGGGAAAGATGGTCTCTGAGCTCATCTATGTCCACAGCAAGATGCTCATCGCCGACGACAACACCGTCATCATCGGTACACACACACACACACACACACACACACACACACACACACACACACACACACACACACACACACACACACACACACACACACACACACACACACACATAACCACACACGCACATATGTGTGGTTATGTGTGTCTTTTTTTTTTTTTTTAAGATATTTTTTGGGCCTTTTTATGCTTTATTTGATAGTGTAGAGACAGAGGTGAAATGGGGCAGAGAGGGGAGTGACATGCAGAGAACGACCGCGGGTGGGAATCAAACCCGGGTCTGCTGCTGGGCCCGGCCCGGGAGGGGGACGCCCTACCAACTGAGCTAAGGGCGCCCCCGAGTTGACCTCCAACCTTGAAAGAACTTCCTTCACAGATATATTCTTTATACCAGAACTTTATATAGTATTACCATGTAATCATCTGGTCAATGATCAAATTCCTTCGTGATTTTCTCTACTTATGACATCTATTGCAGTATGTCCGTCCTGGGAGAGGGATCCCTTACTCTGTCGACTCTCCCTGAGATTTCTTCAATTTTTTTTTATTCCCGGTAAAGGGTTTTTACTGGGAGTTTTTTCTCAGCCGAGCTAAGGGTCTAAGGGCAGGGTGTCATATTGTATCATATTGTATCATATATCATATTGTATGAAATGTAAAGCCCACTGAGACAAATGTATTTGTGATTTTGGGCTATACAAATAAAACTGATTTGATTTGATTTTGATTTATATTCTTAACCTTCAGGCTCGGCGAACATCAACGACCGCTCGATGCTGGGGAAGAGAGACAGTGAGGTGGCCGTGATCGTGGAGGATTCAGAGACGGTTACCTCTGTGATGGACGGACAGACGTACCAGGCCGGGAAGTACGCACTGGCCCTACGACTGGAGTGCTTCAGGTAGAGACACACTCACTCAGAGAGAGAGAGAGAGAGACACACACACAGAGACACACACACACACACACATACATAGTCTCTCTCTCACACACACACACACACACACACACACACACACACACACACACACACACACACACACACACACACACACACACACACACACACACGCTTCAAGTATGCACAAATTAAGTT
>CM047525.1:25481917-25489417 GCA_026122265.1 Ammodytes dubius
ACAATGACAAACATTAATACATTCCTCATTCTATGGATTCTACATTAAGCCTTAAGTGACCTGTTTCTACTCTCTCTCTCTCTCTGTTCTGGTCTTTGTAGTTTATTTTGGTGGCGATTTATGACAATTTCCTGTAAAATATTCTGTAAAAAAACTACAGTAATGGCCACGGAAAAATAGATTTTTTTTTTTTTTTCTTTTTCAAATGTCACTTTTTCTTTTCTGCATGTTCTACTGAGCTACTGTGCAAAGACTCTACTAGTTACACTAAAAGCAATTCAGAAGTAATAACAGAAAGCATATGCAAGTATTTGTACTTTCCAGGAAACTATATATGGACTCACATAAAGTGCGACAGTTACTACATATCTTACAAAATCATGCATGAGATATCTTTTTTTATTTTATTTTTTTTACCATGCTGCATTTGATATACCCTGCGTTCCAATCCCCATATTTTCTACTATTTAGTATGGTAGAAAAAAAGATTTAGGGTGTCCCGATTCTTGTGGCCAGATTTAGGATGGTTAGAAAGACCCGGATATCTACTACAGCCGGCCATGATTGTTAGTGTTGAAAACAGCATGCTGTTTGGGGCGATTCTGACCCATAATCCATTGCGCATGTGAAGTGACGTCACATCGACGAAGCCTCCATATGAAAACAAACGGGGATGCGACGGATATAAAAGCAAGAGGCAAGATCAAGGCGCAATGTAATGATGAAATAAATAAGTAAAAGTATGTCCCAATTGTAGCATACTGCATCCTAACTAGATTATTTTTATGGTCAGATGTAGTATGTAGAATAGAAACAAGAAAGAGTATGAGATTCGGAACGCAGGGTTCATTTCAGAAGATGGACTTTTATTGCTGTGTGTAACACAAGCGGAGTCTCTGATGAGGCTATTGAAATCCTGAATTTTTTTTCCGATTTTCTGACAATACCTTTGAACGCAGCATCTGTATACTTCACTGTCTTCCTTGCGTGTCTGTAAGTGTCTGCATGTTACTGATGTAAATATTATACACAGGAAAATGAAATGCATAGCAGCAGCGTGTTGCATGAACCCTGCAAAGTGAATGGATGCCTTTATAAGCTGTTGGACGTTAGTATCGTGCCTCTGTACTGTACCGTTCATAAACATGGGAATTTGGAAATGTATTTTTTGATCATACTTTTCTTTTCAACCCTTCTCTCTACCTCTTGCTCCAGTGCATGTTTTCAAATTATTATTATTTTTTTTCAATACTTTATTTATGGATTTTTTCCTTTTACAACATAAACACACAACTTGAAATACAAACACACAAACAAAAGACAAAACAAAATGAACAACCAAATGTTTTCAATGTTTTTTTAAATATTTGCAGACACACGGATACCAAATTTAAAGTTTCATGGCAAGACACTGCAGATGATTAGGGTAAAAGAAATGTTAAACTTCTAGATATCGTCATGAAACTTTGCCAGTTGATCACTATTGATTACTATGGAAGAGTATTGGTGCCACAGAGGGCAGAGGAATAATTTTTTTCAAAATGCATTTTGAGATTAAAGTAGAAAAAAAAAAAGGAGATTTTTTTTTGGGTGAAGTTTTCTTAATTTTTTGAAGTCCACCTTTTAAGACCAGACAAGCTATGAAGAGGTCGGCGCGTTTAAAAAAAAACTGCCTCCAAAAAAAGAAAGCTTAATTTTTTTTTCTTCCTTGTGGCCGTAATACTCTTGCGTTGATTACTGACATTAAAACAAATCTCTTTTATATGACAATGTTTTCAGAAATGTTCGAAAAAAAAGAAGCAAATCTGGTCATATCTAATTGAAGATTATGGAAAGTGTGGTTGATGTAAGTGCTTTAGAAGTTGAGATTTTTGGTTCAGAGTTTTGAAGAAAAACTAATAATGTTGAGATAATGTCCGTTAAAGATGGTTGTATGGAGAAATATACAGACGCAAACAGACGAGGTTTAGTCAAATAAACACCTAAATGTACATTTTGGACCTTTTGATTATGGAAAGTTCAGTTGGTGTAAGTGCTTTAGAAGTTGAGATTTTTGGTTCAGAGTTTTGAAAAAAAAAACTAATGTTGAGATAATGTCTGTTAAAGATGGTTGTATAGGAGAAATATACAGACCTATGAAAGAATATATGTTATGGAAGAAGCAACATAGACAAAAATTTAAAAATTGACCAGTGCTTGAAAACTGTTTTTGGCCTTAACGTTAAGTTGTTCCGTGCAATATCAGTCAAACACACAGAGAGACAGACAGACAGACAGACACACACACACACACACACACACACACAACACACACACACACACACACACACACACACACACACACACACACACACACACACACACACACACACACACACACACACACACACACACACACACACACACACACACACACACACATAGCAAAGGCTCACAAACTATAACTATAAAAACAAATTTAAAAAAATTCACCCTACAGAGGGATGAATATGAAAAATTTGGAAAAAGTTATTGTTTAAGAAATATTCATAGATATTATTATATGTCCTCACATCTGTCCTGTCTTTTCTCTGTCTGACTTGAATCTCACCAGTGACACACACACACACACATGCACACACACACTCACTCACTCACTCACTCACTCACTCACTCACTCACACACGCCCCCACCCTCCCCCCCTCCCCACACACACAACTATCAACTCTATATGTACTTTTTGTTTTTTAAATAGCTTGCTTGTTCATCCTTTCCATGCTGTCTTTAAGGAAATGCACTATTTGCACAGACTGTTATATTTCTCATGAAACTATCTACAGTAACATGTCATGCGTCGCTTTATGTGATATGATGGAATAAATAACTGAATAAATTATGTACTGATAAGGCATTTTCACCTACAGTTATTTTACCTTGTGTGTTATGTGTACTGCTGTGTAAACAAAGGGGCCCACTGTAGCTACTAGCTAGCAACATGCCATTTTACAGAGCCTAGGCTGTGTATTAAATGTTGTATTTTATTTCAGCACACACACATACAGTACAGACAGGTAGCGGATCATGAGGAGATATTCACTGATTTTGACAACAAGCGTTCTCCAGAATCACTGACTCCACCTTCAATATGAAGCTGAAATTGCTTAAGGTCCACACAATGTCAGTTTTGGGTATAATTGGGGACAATACAACTATGTTCATCTATCTATCTATCTATCTATCTATCTATCTATCTATCTATCTATCTATCTATCTATCTATCTATCTATCTATCTATCTATCTATCTATCTATCTATCTATCTATCTATCTATCTATCTATCTATCTATCTATCTATCTATCTATCTATCTATCTATCTATCTATCTATCTATCTATCTATCTATCTATCTATCTCTCTCTCTCTCCTCTTCTCTCTCTCTCTCTCTCTCTCTCTCTCTCTCTCTCTCTCTCTCTCTCTCTCTCTCTCTCTCTCTCTCTCTCTCTCTCTCTCTCATTGACATGTCACATGTCTGATGAAAATTAAAACAGATATTGTCCTTAGAAAACCTTCAATGTCCCTAGTTCCTCCCTCTCTGCACTTTCACACAGCCACCACCAGATGGCGCCACAGTGTCACAAGCTAAATCTGAACACTGTCTAAAGTATAATGGACACTCGCTCACCTTTCTATGAGCTTTGGTCAAGTGTAATTCAGGACCAGTGAATGGAAATGTAGATAGGTGTGTGTGTGTGTGTGTGTGTGTGTGTGTGTGTGTGTGTGTGTGTGTGTGTGTGTGTGTGTGTGTGTGTGTGTGTGTGTGTGTGTGTGTGTGTGTGTGTGTGTGTGTGTGTGTGTGTGTGTGTGTGTGTGTGTGTGTGTGTGTGTGTGTGTGTTCTGGCTGGCTGTCTGTGTGTTTGTGTGTGTGTGTGTGTGTCTGTCTGTCTGTCTGTCTGTCTGTCTGTGTGCGTTTCTGTGTGCGTTTTGTCTGTCTGCGTGTGTGTGTGTGTGTGTGTGTGTGTGTGTGTGTGTGTGTGTGTGTGTGTGTGTGTGTGTGTGTGTGTGTGTGTGTGTGTGTGTGTGGTGTGTGTGTGTGTGTGTGTGTGTGTGTGTGTCCTAGGTGAGTCAGAATGGCTGGCAGACTTCCTGTAGTCCAATAATTTCAGGTGTGTACCTGTCAGAGAACAGTGGCAGTGTTGTGTGTGTGTGTGTGTGTGTGTGTGTGTGTGTGTGTGTGTGTGTGTGTGTGTGTGTGGTGTGTGTGTGTGTGTGTGTGTGTGTGTGTGTGTGTGTGTGTGTGTGTGTGTGTGTGTGTGTGTGTGTGTGTGTGTGTGTGTGTGTGTGTGTGTGTGTGTGTTTGTATAGGTGTGTGTGTGTGTGTGTGTGTGTGTGTGTGTGTGTGTGTGTTTATCAATGTGTCCTTACACGCCCTCAAACCACCAAATGCAAATTCTGTGATTTGTAAAGATTAGCTCTGGCTCTATACTATTATAAAAAGCGGGAAGGAGACCAGTTTTTTTTTTCAACGTCTATACTATAATGTGTGTGTGTTGTGTGTGTGTGTGTGTGTGTGTGTGTGTGTGTGTGTGTGTGTGTGTGTGTGTGTGTGGTGTGTGTGTGTGTGTGTGTGTGTGTGTGTGTGTCTGTCTGTGTGTGTGTGTGTCTGTGTGTCTGTGTGTGTGTGTGTGTGTGTGTGTGTGTGTGTGTCTGTGTGTCTGTGTGTGTGTGTGTGTGTGTCTGTGTGTCTGTGTGTGTGTGTGTCTGTGTGTCTGTGTGTGTGTGTGTGTGTGTGTGTGTGTGTGTCTGTCTGTGTGTGTGTGTGTGTGTGTGTGTGTCTGTCTGTGTGTGTGTGTGTCTGTGCGTCTATCTCTCCTTGATCAGTCATGAGGGTGGAGTTGTACAAATATAAAACCTGAAAATTTTTCCTAGAAAAGTTTTGCATTTGACAGATATTCTGGCATAAACCTGTTCTGTGTAGTTGTTAGGGTGTATATTCACAGTGTATTCAATTCATAACTCAGCAACATTTCCAGAAAATTGATATCTAGTGCCATATTTACTGTAGATAAAGGATTTTTCAGCACTGTCAAAACCACCTTTTTTTTAAGCTCACACAAAAGCTTAAACCCCTACACCTCCCCCCACCCATAGAGTCTCAGTCCTCTTCACAGCAAACCCGGGTTAGAATCCAGCCCGGGTCGTTCTCTGCATGTCATTCCCCTCTCTGACACATTTCATCTCTGTCTCTACAAACTGTCTAATAAATACATACAAAAGTTAAAGGTACTACGAGGAACTTTAAAATATTTATGAAACAGTCTAATTTTTTATTCTGATGATCATAAATTACATGTAACAGCAAACGAGACCATCAGTGCAAAAAATGCTATCTTTATTTACTTTCTCTTAATGCCTTTGTCATGGGTGTACGTACGCTCACCCAGGAACAACAGCTGGCATAGCAAAAAAAACACTACCGCTTTTTGTCCAAAGGGGGCGCTAGAATTAACCAAAGCTTAAAATTCCTCGGAGCACCTTTAAAACAAAAACCTGTCATAGTGGATTATGCACTAGGTTTATATTGACCTTCTTGGTACAGACAGATAGTAGGGCTGATAGTAGGTCACTAATGTTTCTCTAAGTGTCTTCTTAATGTGACATACAGACATGAACGAAGCCGGAATATGACCCACAAGGGTATTTTAAAAGGCCATTATATCAAGACAGGGCACACACACACACACACACACACACACACACACACACACACACACACACACACACACACACACACACACACACACACACACACACAACACACACACACACACACACACACACACACACACACACACACACACACACACACAATAGACTGTTTTCGTATGATAAGTTGTGTTTGACTTATTTGAATATTTTCCTGATAAAACGTCTGTGTGTGCATGTGCGTGTGCGTGTGTGTGTGTGCGTGTGTGTGTGTGTGTTTGTGTGTTTGTGTGTGTGTGTGTGTGTGTGTGTGTGTGTGTGTGTGTGTGTGTGTGTGTGTGTGTGTGTGTGTGTTCTGAGTAATAACAACAACACTGTCGGTGCATCTACATGAGGTAAAGCCTTCAGTGATGGCACATGGATTTTATACCTTCTGCTGTACGTCCAGGTTTTTTTTTCTTAGCAGTAGAATCAACAACTGAAACATTTCTTGGACTCTTCTTGGGGATTTTTCTGAGCTCCTGCACCAGTGTCAGGAAGGGAGGGGGGGGGGGAAGGTGGGGACAACCAGTTTGTAAACGCTGCCATACTGAGAAATACAGAGAGAGTTTTGTGGAGCTGATAATAGGCTCAATAATCAACTTTGTGTCAAGTCGTTAGGCGATGGCTTGAATGTAACCGACAATCATTTATATGAAAAAGCAACGCACTATAGCTTTAATATTATTATTATTTAGGCCTTAATATATTAATACATGTTTGTTTTTTTCAAAAGAAGATGCAAAAAAAATTCTATTGCTAAAAATTGCACCTCTTAGTTTTGTCCTTAATGACCTGCCATACATTAGCAAACAGCTGTGTGGTTTTGCGCCTTTCTCCTCACTCCAAAGGTGTGTGCGCGCGTGTGTGTGTGCGTGCGTGTGTGTGTGTGTGTGTGTGTGTGTGTGTGTGTGTGTGTGTGTGTGTGTGTGTGTGTGTGTGTGTGTGTGTGTGTGTGTGTGTGTGTGTGTGTGCGTGTGTGTGTGTGTGTGACACATTTGTGGGCGTCTCTGTCAGTTAGCGCAGCCTTCCTCACTGTAGGCCACTCCCGGGAAGAAGCGCGCTGCTGTTTCCACACACACACACACACACACACACACACACACACACACACACACACACACACACACACACACACACACACACACACACACACACACACACACACACACACACACACACACACACACACACACACACACACACACACACACACACACACACGGACTGAGCGAGCGACTGAGGGAGTGTGTTCGCCTCTGCTGCTGCTGCTATTTCACACACGGCTCTTTCGCCTTATAGCCTAATCCTATATCTCTCTGTATCGGCACGTAGCGATGGATTTAATGGATTATTAACCGTATTACCTGGATTTACCGCACCAAGAAAACCATGTAGCACCGTCCTGGAGCGGATGATTTTTGCCTCTTTTTTTTTGCGCAAACGAATTTTCAACATAATTTTTTTTTCGCTATGATGTGATGGAGGAATATATTTATTTCATTTTATTTTGAAGGGGGTGATTATTGCCTCTGTGTGTGTGTGTGTGTGTTGTGGAGAGAGAGTGTGTGTGGTGTGTGGTGTGTGAGTGTGTGTGTGTGTGTGTGCCGCTCTGCAGTAGGCTGGCTGGCTAACCCGCTCGGTAGATGGTCGTTGAGGACGCTTCCATCTTGAGTCCCGTACATATCGAAAGCACCATGGCGAGCGAATCCCCCGCGCGCAGCTTGGACGAGATAGACCTGTCTGCACTACGGGTAAATCAATGGTGTCAATCAGTG
>CM047525.1:25494417-25496917 GCA_026122265.1 Ammodytes dubius
GACAACAAGGTTGCGTTCCGAATCGCATACTTTCTACTATATAGTATGTAGAAAAAAGATTTAGGATGTCCTGATTCTTGTGGCCAGATTTAGGATGGTTAGAAGTACCCGGATGTCCTACTTCATGCGGCCAAGATTGTTAGTGTTGAAAACTGCATCCTATTTGGGCGATTCTGACCCACAATCCAGTGCGCACGTGAAGTGACGTCACATCGACGAAGCCTCCATATGAAAACAAACAGGGATGCGATGGATATAAAAGCAAGAGGCAAGATCAAGGCGCAATGTTATGAAATAAGAGAGTAAAGTATGTCCCAATAGTATGCCTACTGCATCCTAACTAGATTCTTTTTATCGTCGGATGTAGTATGTAGAATAGAAAAAAGAAACAGTATGCGTAACCCAAGTGTTCTCCAGAATCACTGACTGCACCTTTTATTGTGAAGGAAATCTCAGTTTTAGACAACCTGGGTCTTTTATTTTGTAGTTTGTCGTCATCACTGGCGGCTTCTCTGCTGCTGAGATTTAATCCTATAAATCTAGGCCACGGGACAACGGATAAAATGTCTTACAGTCATTTAGCTAATTCTGGCATTTTTCTTAAGATCATTTTATGTCATTTTCAAGCTTTTTTGGATAGTACAGAGTTGAAATGGGGAGACAGAGAGAGAGGGATGACCTGCAGTAAAGGTCCACGGTCGGATTTGTCATAGTTGGAATGTCATCAGGTGTGTGTGGTCGTATACTTGGTGGGGGCTGCAACAGGCACGTACAGGTGTATGTGTGTGTCTGTGTGTGTGTGTGCTTGTGTTTGACCTTGAGTGGAAAGGAACGCTGCTTTAAGCTAATCCCCTTCAGGAATTAATATTTGCTCTCTTGTGGCCCACTCTGTACACACACACACACACACACACACACACACACACACACACACACACACACACACACACACACACGTGTGCACACACACACACACACGCACACGCACGCACGCACACACACACACACACACACACACAGGTTTGCTTAAAGATCATGATCTGTGTTTTATTGAATTTTAATCAGCCTCAAGATACGATTACCTGTATGTGGCTACGTGTGTGTGTAACTCTTGTCTATGAGTGTGTGTGTGTGTGTGTGTGTGTGTGTGTGTGTGTGTGTGTGTGTGTGTATCTCTTTGTCTGTGTGTGTATGTGTGTATCTCTTTGTGTGTGTGTGTGTGTGTGTGTCTGTATCTCTTTGTCTGTGTGTGTGTGTGTGACAGACAGACAGACATACAGACAGACAGACAGACAGGTTAAGTTGTGTAAGAATCAAGGGGCAGCATACAGCAGTTTACCTATGGAAGGAAAAATGACAGTGTGGTGATAAACAGAGGCCACTGACAGGTTAATGTTACTATGGTATGCTGTGTGTGTGTGTGTGTGTGTGTGTGTGTGTGCGTGTGTGCGTGTGTGTGTGTGTGTGTGTGTGTGTGTGTGTGTGTGTGTGTGTGTGTGTGTGTTTATGTGTGTGTGTGTGCGTGTGTGTTTCTGTGGGAAGGTCAAATTCCAAATTCCACACATAGATTCCTGCATTCCTCTCTTGCATCCAGTTTAGTCATGTTCTCCTGAATAACTTTGTTCTTTCTTTTCTCCTTATTCTCTCCATCACACACACACACACACACACACACACACACACACACACACACACACACACACACACACACACACACACACACACACACACACACACACACACAACACACACACACACACACACACACACACACACACACACACAAAAGGACCCAGCTGGCATCTTTGAGTTGGTGGAATTGGTTGGGAATGGCACCTATGGGCAGGTCTACAAGGTAAGAGATTCACTGTACTGTATTTGCTGCATGTTTATGTGTATAAAAATATGTATCCTAAATGTCTCATAAATCAGACAGTGAACAACATATGAACAAATCCCTCAGTAATAACCTTCAGAATAGTGCTGAGAATGATTATGGAAAGTTTAGTTGATGTAAGAGCTTTAGAAGTTGTAGATTTTTGGTTCAGAGTATTGAAAAAAAAAAGTAATGTTGACATTAACAGTAACATTAACATTCACCCATCTGTCGCTCTGCACGTGCACCGGCAGTGAGACGGGTGCCGGTTTGTAGCGTTCTCTCTTCTGATTGGATATCAAGTTGTGGGATACCCGAAAAGTGTATTTGTCGATTACATGCAGAGCGGATGGCTGAGAGACCTGTGTTATGAAGCGTGCACACTATATACTGTATAAGTGATCACTGTATGAATATAAAGCCATTTAACACTTATATTACCTTAAACCTGCAGTGTGTAGAATTTTGGGTTTTATTTCCTAGCAGATTTTGTAGAAAGTAATTATAATATCCATAAGTACATTTAATTTAGTGCATAATAGCTGGAAAAAATTATTTGAATTATAATTTTTTCCCTTAGAAAGGGTCTCATATATGTCCATATTTCTGCATATTTTGGACCAA
>CM047525.1:25507456-25532456 GCA_026122265.1 Ammodytes dubius
GTGTGTGTGTGTGTTCTGCATTTTATTGGTTTCATTGACAGTTGTGTGAGATTTGTGGGTTAAATAAAAGTTTGGAGTCACTCATTTGATGTTGTGTCTCAATTTGCAGCTGGAGTCAGCATTACTGGAGAAATCTTATTTTGAATCAAGCCCTCAAATTTAGAATTGAATTTGAAAGTTTCGATGATTATTTTGACCTGATGATGGTGCTAAGTTAAGTGGGAGGGAGTGAATGTCTAAACTACATTTGACATTTTTGAAATATTTGTTCCACAACTGTAACAATCCCTGATATAACATAAATTCTTAGTTGTATTAAAATCATTATTTATTTTATAAGGTGCTCCAAGGAACAGCTTTTGTTCATTCTTGCTCCCCCTTTTGGACAAAAAGCGGTAGTGTTTTTAACTATAGTTCCAGGGTGAGCGTATACCCATGACAAAGACATGAAGAACAATATAAAAACACTGATGGTCTCTTTTGCTGTTACATGTAATTTATGATCATCAGAGGAAAAAATTAGACTGTTTCTGAAATATTTCAAAGTTCCTCGTAGCACCTTCAATCTCTAAGGCAGTATTAAGCTTCCTGATAAACTGATAAAAACAAATAATTTATGTTTTATGAGGGACTGTCACTGTACATTTCCGAACCAGATGTAATGAAAACACAGTGGATGTGTATTATATCTTATTAAAGCTATAGTGCGTAACTTCTGTTGCCCCCATAAGGAATTCTGAGTAATTACCAAAAAAAAACGCTGTCCAGCTGCAGCTACATGTACGGAAGAGGATTAGGGCCACACATGAAAAAAAAAGGTTAAAAAAAAAAAAAAAAAGTTCTGAATTTATTCCCAGAATTCTGACTTTTTTTTTCATTAAATTCTGACTTTTTTTTATTCATGGAAGTCAGAACTTTTTTTTTTTTTTTTTAACCTTTTTTTTTTTTCATGTGTACATGAGATATGCCTTCTGTGATTTTTAATTTACATGAAAAAGTTACACATTATAGGTTTACATTCTAACCCTACATTTTACGATATGTGATGTCACACATGGGAGTGAAATGTAGGGTTAGACAGTGAGACCATAACACACTCTTTCTGCCTTTTCTCAGGCTAGAATGAACCGATTTCTAACATTTTTGCACATTTATATACTACATAGAATCTCGGGTTGCCATGTTTGCTTGCATCAAACCTGGCATCCCTTTCTGCCCAGGCTCCAACCGGAACACACATAAACACCCCCCCTCCCTCTCCCTCACTCCCCCCTACTCGCCCATTTCTTCCTCTACGGATGCTGCAGTGAAGTTGGTCGCGCATGCGCAGTGTCGCTCCTTTTTTCTTGGAAGGTAAGTGTGGCATGGCGCGTGTTTCAGCCTCGGGGGGGGATCATACGTGAAACTTAACTGTTTTTTAACTGACCTGATCACTGATTCACAGGTATAGAAGTAGCGTAGTGTAGCGTAGGTGGTTTGTATCGCTCTGGAAGGCGGTTATTTCAATCTATGGCTAAAAATGGGTGAGGCGGGGTGGCGAGGGTGTGGGTGCCCGATGTCCAGCTCTCTTTATCGGGTTGTATCAAAAGCGACACGCGGCCTTCGTCGGTTGGGTCCGTATGTATTAAAATCGCTTGTCACTGTCTTCGCTACCTATCCTGTCCTCTTTGTATAATCCCAATTAAACGTAACCCTACATTAAAACAGCGCTGTCGACCCTTTAAACGTCAATATTTATATTTTTATTCACACCATAGCTGAATCTGAATGGACCGCTAGCTGTAGCCGCTGATAGCATAGCAGCGCATAGCATAACGGCGGCTAACATAACGGTATTTATAATGCTATTTGTGAAGCAACAAGCGTGTGCTAGGCGGCTAATTAAGCTTCCTAGCACAATAAACCTCCCCTTTAGGACTAAATAACTTGTTACGTGTACGTTTTAACACGACAGTTATATAAAATACGTTGAGTTTAAGTTGGCTTTGTACCGTAACGTTATCTGGCTGGCGCTGTTGTACTTGTACTGAAGTCCAGGCCAAATGTTCTTTGCCTTTTATGAGTTTTGAAAACCAGTTGTGTTAAAAATAACTGACATTCTTGACACTTGTATTCATGTTTTTAAATCAATACAGTGCTATGTATGCTATGTGACATTGTGTAAGAGTATGGTAAGCGTATATTGTCGCTTTTTGTGTTAAATTTACCTTTTAAATGTCACTAAACTTAACATGGTGGCTCTGTTGAATGGTACAGCCGCGTGTAAAGCCAAGTTAGCAGTGTCTCCCTAATTAAACAAATGTTCGGCTCATTCGTATGAATCAGGGGGGACTTTTAATTTTATTTTTGAATTTTATTTTCTTGAAACCCCGAACTCTCGCGATATTTGATAAGTAATGTTTAGCCGTGACAGTTGAGGCCCTGTTAAAAGGCTGCGGTAGTGTCCTGCAAAGTCTGGGATAGTGCCAGTAGCCTGCTATTTAACCCACTTTGACTTGGGCTAGTAGGAAGGGTTCTCGGTCTATTTTTAGACCATTAATTGATGACCTTTTGCTCTTAAGAACACAACTCTTGATTTATTTATTTTTTAGGCAAATCTTTATGTATTATTGGTACATTTCCCGTTTGAGAATCTCGCTACTTCTTCTCATGCTCTGTGCTTTCATGCACACTAAATGGATTATTAATAGATAAGCCGGCCTTCTTATATTAATTTAAGCTGTCATTTGAATACCTCCAAACGGCCTATATTTAAAGTAAAATTAAGGATAAAATTTAAAATAAAATATATTGACCACAACAATTTTAGTCCATCTCAATACTTTGACTATTTTCACAGCTTGACAAATTTATTTTTTTTTTAATCCTTAACCACTATAAAATAGGACACCTTATATCTTACAAAGCAAGTAATATTATTTATTAGTTTAACTGCATAGTTATGTATTCAGAAGTTTGGAAAAGCCTAAATATAAAATATGAACTACAATTAGTGTGTAATTACTAGCTCAAAAACTTTGACAATTAAGTGTGTTTTTAACTACACATTGTATCACTGGGTTAGGTATATCTAGGTAAAGATTGTAAATTTAAAAGTTTGAAAATGCAATTTTGTCTCACCAGTCAGGTAGCCTAATCTTACAATTCAACCATGACATTGTATAAACGAAACACAATTTCCCCATGACCATGCATGCGTTGACCGCAATTGACATTGTGTTATGTAACTAAAACTGTCATCTGAAATTTTCCGCTAGCGCCTGACTCTCACCATGTCGACCGATCTTGACTTCACGACCCGATCGCGCGTCCGCACCACCAGCAAGTCCGCGTGCGCAGAGGTACGTGGTGCTGAAGGACGCATGCAAGATCGTGAGTTCAACTCCAAGACCGGAAAGCACGGACATGCTAAGGTAAATGAGTTTTTTTTGTGTGTGTTGTGTTTTTTTTTTTGTGTGTTTGTTGCGCGCGTTTTTTTTTTTTTTTTTTGTGTGTGTGCGGTGTTTTTTTTTTTTTGCGCGCGTTTTTTTTTTTTTTTTGTGTGTGTGTGTTTTTTTTGTTTTTTTGTGTGTGTGTGTGTGTTGTGTGTGTGTATGTGTGTTTTTTTTTAAAGGTGCTACGAGGAACTTTCAGTGTTGGTTGATTCTTGTGGCCCCTTTGGAGAAAAATGGGAGTGTTTTTTACCACGCCAGCTGTTGTTCCTGGGGAGCGTATACCCATGACAAAGGCATTAAGAAAAAACTACAATAATTTATACAACGCACTGATGGTCACGTTTGCTGTAACATGTAATTTATGATCATCAAATGAAATAGACTGTTTCGATTTTAAAGTTCTCGAAGTATTAAATTTGATTTTTTTTTGTTTATATGGAGAGAAAACTTTATACAGCTCGGAAAAAAAATAAATAAGACAGTCTGGATTTTCTGAATCTTCATCTACATTATTTTAAAATGCTCTAATGACAAAAATTATTGAAATTTGGTAGAAATGCTGTCAGTAGTTTATATTATAAATCCAAAATGTTCATTCTACTCAAACATGTGCCTTAAATAGTAAAACAAGAGACACTGAACAATCGGAGTGGTCTCTTCATTTTTTCCAGAGCTGTAGATACATAACGGTACGGAAACAATTGTTAACTTATGTCATTTCAAAACGCCTTAAGATTATTATTATTTTTTTTACTGTATTATGGACTTAACATTGTGTCTGGAATATAGTTTATTATTATTATTCAATCAACCTTTATTTATACTCAAATCATTGACGGTGGGTGAACCTCGTTTGCAATGACATGGAGTCAAACAACAAAACAAAAAATGCAATTTGTAAAACGACAACAAAGTGAAAACACCAAACAGGGCTGTGATGATTCTCAACATGCCATCTGTATTCCATGATGACATAGAGGCTGTTTCTGAGCTCAAGTCGGACAATGTTAGTTATTTTAATTCATTTTGGATGCGTTCATTTCTGTCACTTTATGTGAGTTTATTTTTTAACCTTTATTTATACATGTAAATCCCATTTAAGACCGAAGACTCTTTTTCAAGGGAGACCTGTTTTCCTTTCCACGTTACCATTCACACACACATTCATACACCGATAGCAGCAGGCTAACTATCGACATTCACACGAGGCAAGGTGGGTGAAGTGTCTTGCCCAAGGACACAACAACTATGACACAGGTGGCAGAGCGGGGATTGAACCTCCAACCCTTTGATCATCAGCCGACCCGCTCTACCAACTGAGCCACAGTCGCCCCAAAATTAAACATTTTATTAGTTCAATAACATTCAGGTTACTTCAAAGTGCTAGAGCCGTATCAACATTATTTAAAGGTGCAGTCAGTGATTCTGGAGAACGCTTGTTGTCACTTAACGTTTTGTCAAAATCAGTGAATATCTCCTCACGATATGCAACAATGTCCTTACTGAGTTGGTGCTGGAAATTTAAAAAAATTGGTGTTCAAACACAGCCTAGGCTCTGTAAACTGGTATGTAAACAAAGGGGGCACCACTGTAGCTATAGCAACGTACCAGTTTACGGAGCCAGAGTTGTGTATTGGACACCAGATTTTCTTTGTGTGCATTGTGTGGAGATATTTGGGCAGCAGTGGCGAAGTGGTAGGGAGTTCGCCTCTGGAGTGCAGGGTCGGAGGTTCGATCCCCGTCTCCCGCCACATGTCGAAGTGTCCCTGGGCAAGACACTGAACCCCGAATTGCTCCCGATAGTTAGCTTAGCACCCTAGCTGCTGCTATCGGTGTATGAATGTGTGTGTGACTGGGTGAATGTGTACAAAAACAATGTAAAGCGCTTTGGGTCTGTGATAAACGGAGATATAGCGCTATACAAGTCCATTTACCATTTACCATATTACCTCGTGTGAATGTCGATAGTTAGCCTGCTATCGTGTATGAATGGTAACTTGGGAAAGGAAAACAGTCTCCCTTGCAAAAGAGTCTTCGGTCTCAATGTGATTTTACCTGTATGAATAAAGGTTAAAAAAATTAAAATAAAAAAATGCGATTTAAAAATAGCATAATAAAGTTATGCAAAACAATTTCAAATAGTGCCTTAATTGGATAAAGGATTTTAAATGTATATTTGTATATTCGTCATTGATACCTACATACTGAGAGCAGCTGTGTGTCGAATGGGCAAAAGTATTTAATGGGGTTTGGACAGAAAAAGAAAGTCAAGTGTCATGGATGAGCTTGGCAGAGACTGGGGACTCCTTGGGGGGGGGGGGTCAGGGGTTTGGGAGGGGGGGGGGGGTTCACATTTCACTTGAGTCGGTCCCAAGCTGTCTGCAGAGTTCCTTAAAGTAACTACAAGGAACTTTTTAAATATAACTGAAACGGTCTAATTTTTTTTTTCCTCTGGTGATCATAAATTACATGTAACAGCAAACGAGACCATCAGTGCAAAGATTAAAGAATGCTATTTTTAATATAGTTTTTCTTAATGCCTTTGTCATGGGGTATACGCTCACCCAGGAACAACAGCTGGCTAGAAAGAACACAAATTGAAAGTTGCTCGTAGCTACTTTTAAGTAATGCCAGGTCTCCTTATCTTTTATCGTCAAGCGGCTAAAACATGTACTTTGCCCTGGGACTAAGACACAAGTTTCCTACAGATGCTATAAAAGTCTGTACTGTGGTTGCGTTCCAAATCACATACTTTCTACTATATAGTATGTAGAAAAAAGATTTAGGATGTCCCGATTCTTGTGGCCAGATTTAGGATGGTTAGAAGTACCCGGATGTCCTACTTCATGCGACCAAGATTGTTAGTGTTGAAAACTGCATCCTATTTGGGCGATTCTGACCCACAATCCAGTGCGCACGTGAAGTGACGTCACATCAACGAAGCCTCCACATGAAAACAAACGGGGATGCGACGGATATAAAAGCAAGAGGCAAGATCAAGGCGCCATGTTATGATGAAATAAAAGAGTAAAAGTATGTCCCAATAGTATGCCTACTGCATCCTAACTAGATTCTTTTTATCGTCAGATGTAGTATGTAGAATAGAAAAAAGAAAGAGTATGCGATTCGGAACGCAACCAAAATCTGAGGTTAATACACAGCCTAGGCTCTGTAAACTGGTATGTAAACAGGGGGCCACCGTAGCTAGATGGGGAGCCCTTCTTGAACAAATGCACTGGCTAGTAAAGATCTTTTAGGACAGCAAGCGATGGTGTGGTAAAATTAAACACTACCTCTTTTGATCCAAAGGGGGTGCTACAATTAATTAACTTCCTTGTAGTCACTTTCAAGGTGCTACGAGGAACTTTTAAATATTTCTGAAACAGTCTAATTTTTCCTCTGATGATCATAAATGACAAGTAACAGCAAACGGACCATCAGTGCAAAGAATGCTATTTTTATATAGTTTTTCTTAATGCCTTTGTCATGGGGTATACGCTCACCCAGGAACAACTGCTTGGATAGTTAAAACAATACCGCTTTTGTCCAAAGGGGGCGCTGGAATCAACTGTGTGTCTCCTCAGGCTTGTGTATACACTGTTGTGTTATTGTGTCCTGATGTCTTATTTGTAGTGTGTCGTTAAACTTCTCCTGCTGTACACAAATTTGGGGCGACTGTGGCTCAGGTGGTAGAGCGGGTCGGCTGATGATCAAAGGGTTGGAGGTTCGATCCCCGCCCTGCCACCTGTTTGATAGTTGTTGTGTCCTTGGGCAAGACACTTCACCCACCTTGCCTCGTGTGAATGTCGATAGTTAGCCTGCTGCTATCGGTGTATGAATGTGTGTGTGAATGGGAACAGGTCTCCCTTGAAAAAGAGTCTTCGGCCTCAATGGGATCTACCTGTATAAATAAAGGTTAAAAAAAAAAAAAAAAAAAAAAAGTGCAAAGAATTAATTTGTTATATAGTTTTTCTTAATGCCTTTTGTCATGGGTATACGCTCACCCAGGAACAACAGCTGGCGTAAAGGGGGCGCTAGAATCAACACAAACTGCCTAGTAGCCTTGTATTTTAACATCGGGTAACAACGTAAACTTTCCTGTGCAGGTCAACATGGTTGGAATCGACATCTTCAACAACAAGAAGTATGAAGACATGTGTCCCTCCACCCACAACATGGACGTCCCCTCCATCAAAAGGCTAGACTACCAGGTACACACACACACACACACACACACACACACACACTGAGTCTCACACACACACACACTGAGTCTCACACACACACTCTCTCTCTCTCACACACACACACACACACAGTCACACTCTCTCACAGACACATTCACTCACAGACACACACGCACACACACACTCGCTCTCCACACACACACACACACACACAGTCACACTCACACACACACAGTCACACTCTCTCTCTCACACAGTCACACTCTCTCACACACACAGTCACACTCTCTCACGCACACACACACAGGTACGCATGGGCCATATGATATTATGACAGTATTCCTGCGTTCCAAATCACATACTCTTTCTTTTTACTACACTACATACTAAAGTACAGAAGAGTTTTAGTCTTTTTACTACACTACATACTAAAGTACAGAAGAGTTTTAGTCTTTTTACTACACTACATACTAAAGTACAGAAGAGTTTTAGTCTTTTTACTACACTACATACTAAAGTACAGAAGAGTTTTAGGGCCACAGACAGGAGAGTAAAAAAATCAGATAAGGAAGATTTTTTTATTTTTCTTGTGTTGAGAAATGTCAAGAATAAAGACGAATACTCCAAAATGCTATTGGGAGTTAGTGGGGCATTTATGTATTTTCAGCATGCTACAATTTGAAGTGCATGTATTTGGACATCCTAAATCTTTTATCTGGCGTACTAAATAGTAGGGAAGTATGGGGATTGGAACGCAGGGTCAGAAAACCTTAAATACCTACTTCACCGGTGGAAATATGAAGGCTGGTTGCAACCACTTAGCTGTGTAACTTTTTTTATCACACTAGTAAGGGACATTTATCCAAGAATGCGTATCTCAATTAGATAGGCAGTGTCAGCGTTTTAGACCACGTGCATACCTCCATAATATGTAGAAATATGCCTCTTAATATGATCATGGGTCCACTTTCTGGTCAAAATATCGTCTTAAAAGAATTGAATAAGGGGGTAAAACCTTGATTGGAGGACTTGATGTATTTTTGATAGATAGATAGATAGATGGATGGATGGATAGATAGATAGATGGATGGATGGATAGATAGATAGATAGATAGATAGATGGATGGATGGATGGATAGATAGATAGATAGATGGATAGATAGCTGTTTGCGTCCATCACTGTTTTGTACTGTTATGTGTTGTCGCCTCTCCTCGCTGTAAACCAATTTGCCCTCTTGGGACACTAATAAAAAATCTTGAAGATAGATAGATGGATGGATGGATGGATGGATAGATAGATAGATAGATAGATAGATATAATATGATTTAAAAATGTAAAGTAATTGGCTTATTAAGGATGTAGGATATGTTTGTGCTGCAGAAACCTGTACAAGCTTACTGTGAAAACCACTCGCCAACCAAAACATCATTAGAATACAACACAATAGAAGGGGAAAAAACGCAAGGAAATACAAATTCTGTCAATACATCTGTTCACACTCTACACTTTGGTAGGTGTGTGTAATATCACTATATATGTGCGACTGTGGCTCAGTTGGTAGAGCGGGTCGGCTGATGATCAAAGGGTTGGAGGTTCGATCCCCGCCCTGCCACTTGTGTCATAGTTGTTGTGTCCTTGGGCAAGACACTTCACCCACCTTGCCTCGTGTGAATGTCGATAGTTAGCCTGCTGCTATCGGTGTATGAATGTGTGTGTGAATGGTAACGTGGGAAAGGAAAACAGGTCTCCCTTGTAAAAGAGTCTTCGGTCTCAATGGGATTTACCTGTAGAAATAAAGGTTAAAAAAAAATATAATGCAAATTGGGCGGTGATGATTCTCAACATGCCATCTGTATTCCATGATGACATAGAGGCTGTTTCTGAGCTCATATCGGACAATGTTAGTCTGCTAATACATTTATTACTTAAAAGTATATCAAAATAATCTGGTGTTAAAACAGCCTGGGCTCTGTAAACTGGTTTGTTAACAAAGGGGGGGCACCACTGTAACTAGCAACATAGCAGTTTACAGAGCCTAGGCTGTGTATTAACACTGGATTTCTTTTCAGCGCAGTGTTTAGATTGATGGATGGATAGATAACTTGATACATGGATATTAAACAGTGTCCTTACTTTTCAGTTGGTGAATATCGCTGAGAGCTACATGATGGATGGATAGATGGATGGATAGATAGAAAGCTACAAGATAGATAGATAGATAGATGGATGGATGATGGATGGATAGATAACTAGATAGATAGACAGACAGACAGAGTATTAATCAAACGTTTTCATCTCTTCACAGTTGGTGAATATTGCGGAGAGCTACATGATAGATAGATAGATAGATAGACAGACGGATGGATAGACAGACAGACAGACAGACAGACAGAGTATTGATCAAACAGTGTCCTTGCTTCACAGTTGGTGAATATCGCTGAGAGCTACATGATGGATGGATAGATGGATAGATGGATGGATGGATAGATAGATAGATAGATGGATAGACGGATAGATAGATAGATAGATAGACAGACAGACAGACAGACAGACAGACTATTAATCAAAACGTTTTCATCTCTTCTCAGTTGGTGAATATCGCGGAGAGCTACATGATAGATAGATAGATGGATGGACAGACAGACAGACAGATAGACAGGCAGACAGACGGATGGACAGATAGATAGATAGATAGATAGACAGACAGACGGATAGATGGATAACTAGATAGACAGACAGAGTATTAATCAAACGGTTACCTCTCTTCACAGTTGGTGAATATTGCTGAGAGCTACATGATAGACAGACAGACGGATGGACAGACAGACAGATAGATAGACAGACAGAGTATTAATCAAGTGTCCTTGCTTCACAGTTGGTGAATATCACGGAGAGCTACATGATGGACAGATAGATAGATGGATGGATAAATAGATAGATAGACAGACAGACAGACAGACAGACAGACAGACAGAGTATTAATCACGTTTTCCTCTCTTCTCAGTTGGTGAATATCGCTGAGAGCTACATGACCCTGATGAGCGATAACGGAGAGATCCGCGAAGACCTGAAGGTTCCAGACAGCGACATCGGAAAAGAGATCGAGTCCAAGTTTGAAGCCGGAGACGAGTTCGTGGTGAGTGTTATTTGTTTATTTTAATTTCTTTTGTGAAATCATTTGAACATATTTTTTTATTGTATTTTCATGCTTTTAATTTTCTTTTTTTGATATGTCTGAAATAAATTGAATCAAATCAAGTGGGAAAGCTGGGATATTAAAGCCACATTTAAAAATATATATATTTAAAAAAAAAATCTCAGTTTATTTATTTTAATGTGTTAGTTTTTGTTACCTATTTTATTAATTTTTTTTATTATATATATTAAATTAATTATTAAAGCCACGCTTAATTATTTTTAAAGTTTTTTTTTTTTTTTTTTTTACTTCAATTTATTTATTGTAATTTTTTCAATTCTTTTTAGCTCCTTTTTTATTTTACCTTAAGTTATTATTATTAATTTTCTATTATTAAAACAAAGTGTATCCAAAGCTGGGATATTAAAGCCACATGTTTTTTCGTTTTGTTTTCTTTTCTACCTAAATTATTATTATTATTATTTTTTTTTTTTTTTTTTAAACAAAGTATTTTAAATTTATTATAAAAGCCAACACTTCTATTTAGTTTTTTTACTTAAATTTATTTATTTAAATTTATTTAAATTTAGTTTATTTTTAGCTCCTATTTTATTTATTTTTTACCTCAAGTTATTATTAATTTTCTATTTTCATAAAACAACAAAGTGTATCCAAATTGGGCGGTGACGATTCTCAACATGCCATCTGTATTCCATGATGATAAAGAGGCTGTTTCTGAGCTCAAAGGTCGATTCGAAAGCCATACTAACGTCCTACTCACACTAACGTCCTACTCATACTATCGTCCTACTCACACTTAAAGTCATACTAACGTCCTACTCACACTAAATTTGACGTCAATTTGAGTCTGTTGTGGTTGTGTATGCGAGAAATGCCCGGATGATTACTTACTTACTTTCGGGAAGATTTTGTGTATGGATCGATAGGTTACTTGTCTGTTAAGTTTGTGCAACAGTTTGTAAAATAACTCACTCTGCGCTGCACATTTTAAATATTATTTTTAGAATCATTACGACACCCGAAACCTGACACTAGTCGACGCAAATGATGACACGGCAAATCATTCACATGGTTGGCTGCTGAGTGAGAAAAAATGCCATCTTGAAATATGTTACAAATTTGTTTTTTAATTTTGACAAGGAAGATTTTGACCCTCTACTATAAACGGACAGGATTGGGTGCTGAACTAAAGCAGAAAGTGTGCACAAGTTTGTACATCTGTCTTTGTGAGGACATTCATTGACATAATTCATTCCCTAGCCCCTTACCATAGGCCTAAGCATCGAAGCTAAATGCCTTACACTAACCCTAACATAAACCTAATTCATATCTGACCCTTAAAACCTAGTGTTAACCCTCAAACAGCCCTTTTAAAGGCCTGTCCCAAAGTGAGAACCAGAAAAATTGTCCTCACTCCTATGGTCTAAAACTCAAATTGGTTCTCAGAAATATAGACACACACACACACCCTGACACAAACACTCACTCAATCTCTCACACACACTCACTCTCTCACACACACACACACAGAGACTGGTGGAGTAGGGAATGTTGATGGTGCAAGCAGCAGCAAGCGTGTGTGTAACGTTTCAGTTGATTGACGGGAACATGTGTGTGTGCTTCTCTCTCTCTCTCTCTCTCTCTCTCTCTCTCTCTCTCTCTCTCTCTCTCGCTCTCTCTCTCAAACAGGTCACTGTGATTTCTGCCATGGGCGAGGAATGTGCTGTCGCCACCAAGGTCCTGGCCATGAAATAAATAACGAAAGACGGATTTTGCTGCCCTGGCAACAAGCACCACCCCAGTCTCTCTCTCTTTTTGCATTCTCCTTTTGGTTTTCAATCACCAAAAAAGAAACAAACAACGTCGGCCTTCACAGACAACCTCAAATCACTCTGTTGTAATTTTCTTTCATAATTGAAAATTCTTGGATTTTTTTTTTTCAATTTTTTTATTTTTTTTTTTTTTTTTTTTCAATTTTCTCCCATTTTTATTATTATTTTATTTCTTTTTCCCCCTCCATTGCTGTTTGGGAGTGGGTCACTGTGGCTCGCTTTTCCCAAATCGGCTACATTGGTTTTTTTTGTTTGGTTGGTAACACAATCTTCTTCTTTATATATAAAAACGACTTCAACAAAATAATGATCAAGTTGCTCAGTCCTGATTTATTTTTGCCTTCAACAAAAACAAAAGAAAAAAGTGTTTTGGTTTCGCCCAGTCACCTTCCTGAATGTTTTAAAAAATAACAACGGGATTTCAGCTTTTTGTATGATTATTTTTTTATATTCTCGGCGCTAATAGCAGGTGTTAAATTACCTTTTTAGACTTAGGATAAACGGTAGGGATAAGGTGCTGAAGTTTTTTGAGTTAAAGTGGGTTGTTGGGAGGAATTTTTGCCCCATTTGTAGATAACTTTAGCCGGGTTTTAGCGCGTCCTACTTTAGCAGCCAGAGACCGCTATCAAGCATGGCCTTTTTGCTCTGGTTCCCGAGTGAATTTGGGGCCCTTAAATGGTCAATATCCCCCCTTAAATCGCTCGTATTATCGGTTGTGGTGGTGGCTAGCATAACGGAGCACTTCGAGTCAAACCCCTAGCATGAAAATCTCTTAAAAAAAAATAAAAAAAAAAAATCTTTAAAAAAAAAAAATCTCCCCCACAAGAAGAAAAATCCTACAAACGTCAGTAAATTCCCCTTCATGAAATGCCAGTCTATTGTCTGTAGGAGTCAACAGTTGCATGAGAGTCCTGTGCGCTCACACACACACACTCTCAGCCCCACCCCAACCCCCCTCCCCAAAAACACAATTACAAAAGGAGTGTTATATTGTTTGGAGGGGCGCGAGTGTGTATAGTGGAGTGGGCCTCTCCTGAAATATGCGAGGCGGGTTTTGCAGTGAGCGGTGTTTTTAAATCCGGAGGAAAGGGGGTTGGGACGGTGTGGTGGTAACTGAAAAAAGAGTTGCAAAACGTTTTTGGTTCACTCGCGGCCTTTTGTCACCTGAGCGACCGACTGACTGACTGGAGACGGCAAGAAATAAAAAACGATGTGAAACAAATGGACAAACTGCAAAAACGATGTCTGGTTTTCTGTCTCTGTCCCTGCGTTCCAAATCACATACTTTTTTCTTTTTACTACACTACATAGTACATACTAAAGTACAAAGGAGTTTAGGGCCCACTGGAGAGAGAGAGAGAAAATCAGATAAGAATTTTTTTTTTTTTTTTTTTTTTTTGCATTATGAAGAAAGACAAATACTGCAAAATGCCATTGGAGTTGTTGGGCATCTATGTATTTTCAGCATACTACAATTGAAGTGCATGTACTGGGACATCCTCAATCTTTTTCTGACTTACTAAATTAGTAGGGAAGTATGGGTATTGGAACGCAGGTTAAATATATACAGGAAATAGGATGGCCTAGAGGTAAGGTGGCGACCAGTAACCATGAGGTCGCTGGTTCGATCCCCGGCACCGGACAGGAGGGTGTTAGTTGTAAAACTAGCAGAGGCTGGTATTGTGTCTACGGTGCCCACCATCTCTACCATCGTGTCCTTGAGCAAGACACTTAACCCCAAACTGCTCCAGGGGCGCTGTACTGCGGCTGACCCTGCGTTCTGACCCCTCCGAAGTGTGGTAACTTGAGAGGGGATATGTGAAAAGACAAATTTCAATGTGCCTCGTGTACAACTGACAAATAAGATAACTTAACTTAACTAAATCAAATAGTCGAAAGTGGAGGTAAATATGGTGGTTTGTGTGGGAAAAAATGGTGGCCGTAAGGTGCTTAAAACCTCAAGAATTTTTTTTTTTTTAATTTTCAAATATTGTTATTTTGCTGGTTCACCCACTAACAACTGAGAGGTGTATTCTATGGAAGTCTTGACTAAAAATGCACAAAAGAAAACTAGCACACTAACATGGCGTACGTACTCTACTTTACAGGTTTCTAAGGATATTGTTTAAATTAAAGGTAAATGTTAAGCAAAAAATAAAGTGGAAAAGGTGTCATGGCGGTCACTTCAGCGCTGCTATAAATTAAAGGTGATATGGAAGATGATTAGTGGAAAAAGTAAGATTTGAAAATACTATATAAACCAAATTGTTAAAAGAATTCAAATTAAACGATTATTGGTCTAATGTTGGTCTAAATAAAATAAAATAAACAAAAAAACCTACACACAATGAGTGAAATTGAGTGACTGAAAGCTCGCTAGATAGAAAAAGCTAAAAGCAATAGATAAGTGGTTGTAACGGGCAATTCTAGTTGTGTATCTCTTATGTCATGGCAGTTGAGAGATTGCACCATTGCAGCCACACCCTGCCTGTCTGTCTGCCTGTCTGTCTGTCTGTCTGTCTGTCTGCCTGTCTGTCTCCACTCTGAACCACAATGGAAAAAAATATCCATGATTATTATTAGTCATTTCTGTCTATGGGACCCAGTCATGTTTCTCTGACTCATCAAGAGGGATTTTGTGTGTGTGTGTGCGCGCTTGTACAACTATTTTCGTGAGAAGAAATTTGAGTTTCAGACCGTTTAAGAAGGAGAACATTTTGTCCGGTTCTCACTTTTTTTGGTACAGGCCTTTTAAAGGGCTGTTTGAGGGTTAACACCTTTATTATACTATCTATGGTTAACACTAGGTTTTAAGGACAGGCCTTTTAAAGGGCTGTTTGAGGGTTAACACTAGGTTTTAAGGTTCAGGTATGAATTAGGTTTATGTTAGGGTTAGTGTAAGGGTTGGGGTTAGGCATTTAGTTTTGATGTTTAAGGTTAGGGTAAGGGGCTAGGGAATGCATTATGTCAATGAATGTCCTCACAAGTATAGCTTTACAAACGTGTGTGTGTGAATGAAAATGCAGCAGAATGGACAGGGCTGGTTTGAGGCCCAGTGCAGAGCAGGGATTGTGTGTGTGGTGAGAGAGAGGAAGTGTGTGCTGTATGTATGTGAGAGAGAGAGAGAAAGTGTGTTTGTGAGAGAGAGAGAGTGTGTGTGTGTGCGATTATGTGAGAGAGACAGACAGACAGACAGAAAGAGTGTGTGAGAGAGAGAGAGACACAGAAAGTTGTGCTTGTGAGAGAGTAAGTGCGTGTGTGTGTGTGTGTGTGTGTGTGTCTCTCTCTCTGCACGTTGCTGTGTGTTTGGGGTGAGAGTGAGAGAAGAGTGTGTGTGTTGCGCGTGTGTGTGTACAGAGTTGTTCAATGATTGACCGGACTCAGCAGGTTTTATTATCAGGGTGTGTTCGGGCGGCCGTTGACCTTTCGACTTGATTCATCCGACAGAATAAACAGACGCAACTTCACAGCTAATGTCACGTGTTTACAGACAAAAATTGTTTATTTTAAGATAGTTTAGTCAATGATTTAACATGTTAAAATGGCCTAATATATCTAGGCCTACAAGGTAAAACGTATAGGCATAAAAAAGACAAATAAATTGTGTTATTAGCAACATATATAAGCAACTCAAATAATATAATTCATGTTCTAAAGAAGTTGATAACTTTTTGGTCCTACCGATTTTTTTTTTTCATCTTATTTTTTATTTTAATATAATAGAAAATAAAAGTTCAACCGCCATCAGTATCCATGGTATTTATTTAACTCTGTCTGCTTAAAGAAATACTTCACCGATACGGAACCAGCGTTCTATCATTATAAAATAACTATTATAATATAATGAATGAGGTTTTTCTTCCTCAGTCTTCCCTCAGTCTTCCCTTGGCTCAGCTGTCCTGTTAATCCTAACCCTTACTGTGGTGTCACAAGAAGGAAACTGTAGGGTTAGACAGTGAGACCATAAAACACTCTTTCTGCCTTTTCTCAGGCTAAAATGATCCGATTTAATTTTTTTTTTTGCACATTTATACTAAATAGATTCTCCGAGTTCAATACACCTTCATATTCCAACCGGTGAAGTAGGTCTTTAAAGAAATTAACCCTTATGGACAAAACCTCTACAAAAATAATACCAACACCTTCAAATATAGTGCACAGAAAAGATATAACGAAACTAAAATCATCTGCTCCAGCAAAATATAGCAAATGTTTTAATGTTAAAGTCAAATGTATTTCTGTAGCACATTTAAAAACAACAACAGTTGACCAAAGTGCTGAACAAGATACAATACAAAACAACATATAAGATCTATCTATCTATCTATCTATCTATAGTCTACATGAGAAAAAAGAAAAAACGTTGGAGTGTTAAAGTCTCAACTTGTGTTAAAAGGCCAATGCAACAAAAGTGAGTCTTCAGCAACATTTTAAACTGGTCAACTTTACAGGGATCCAGGTTCCATTCATTTATTTTAAGACTAAGCGCATGAAATAAGTATCAAATAAACGTTTAAAAGTTGTTTCCAATGGCAACAGTCTCCACACTGATATTTTAATAGCGCTATTTTCAATGTGTGTGAGAGAGAAAGAGTGTGTGTGCGGGTGAGAGAGACAGAGACAGAATGTGTGTTTGTGAGAGAGAGAGAGAGAGAGAGAGAGAGAGAGAGAGAGTGTGTGTGTGTGTGTGTGTGTGTGTGTGTGTGTGTGTGTGTGTGTGTGTGTGTGTGTGTGTGTGTGTGTGTGTGTGTGAGAGAGAGAGAAAGTGTGTGTGTGTGAGAGAGAGAGAAAGTGTGTGTATAGTGGTCAATTGAGAGGCTATAATCATGGACCTATGGCTACGTGAGGAAATGTTTTCTCTGCTCTGAAATTGAACTGACCATATTTGGTAAGGGCGTTCCCGTGTTCACGCTGCACGTAACGTCACTTTGCGTCTTACGTCACTTTGCGTCTTACGTCACTGCCGCTTCACATCCGGTCCTTCCTTTCCCGTCCGATCTCTTAACATGGCGCCGGTAAGTAACGAGAGCTCCTCCTAAATTCTCCCAATTTACTGTTAATTTCGCTGCCTTTTCACAAATTCTGATGGTTGTCCATGTACATAAAGTTACGCATTACTAGCACAGTTTTGTAGTTAAACTCTGGCGTCTATTTTGTAGCGAAAGAACACGAAAGTTAGCATAGTTAGCATTAGCTCACACGTGTCCCATTCATAAATCCATTGAAAGAAACTGTTTTTCATCTTAAAACTGTTTTTCTTCGCACTTGAATGGATAAGTTTGAATTGTGCGGGCAGTCTACACGTATTCCAATTCCCAGTAGTAAGTTCGGCATAACTTTAAGCAGTAGTTATCCCTCCAAAAGTTTGCTATAAAGTAGAAATAGTGTCTCTAGTTTTCTCTGGCGCCACCTGGTGTCGTTACCCAGAGTCAGTCAAAATCACCCATTAAATTATATTACGACTGGTTGATAAAATAAACAAAGAAAGTTACAAGTGAAACATGTCTAGGCTCTATAAGACGTATTCGCTTAGTAAGTAAATAAAATGTATTCATAAAAGCACATTTATAACAATTCACACTGTCCAAAGTGCTGTACATAGTGCATTCAGTAGGTAAACAATGAAGGTAAAATAACAACCAAAATAAAAGACGTAAAGCCCATACATCCACATATAAACACAGATAGTAGTGCAGAGGTAAGATAGTTAATGGGGAGGAAATTCCAAGATGTACAGATGGGTTTTGAGCCTTGATTTAAAGGCAGAAATGGAGGGGGAATCGCATGTCATGTGGCAGTTGTTTCCACGAAATTAATTTAAATCCAATAAACGCAGTACAGAATTAAGCTTCTGTCACTGTTCATGTAGTTGATAATTTTACTAAAAATAATCAAAATGTACATCTCTGGAAAAAATGAAGAGACCACTCCAAATGTTCAGTCTATCTCGTTTTACTATTTAGAGGAATATGTTATAGTAGAATGAACATTTTGGTTTTATTCTATAAACTACTGACAACATTTCTACCAAATTCCCCCCACAAAAAATGGTCTCACTGTCTAACCCTACATTTCTCTTTCTGTGATGTCACAGAAAGAGAAAAGTAGGGTTAGACAGTGAGACCATAAAACACTCTTTCTGCCTTTTCTCAGGCTACGATGAACCAATTTCAAGGCCTTTAAAGAGCATTTTCAATAAGTAATATAGAGATAAAGATTGAAGTAATATCCAGAGACTGGTCTCATAATTTTTTTCTCCAGATCTGGTTTATTTTTAGCTCCTATTTTATTTAAATGTTTTACCTCGTTATTATTATTTTATTTTTTTAATTATTTTTCTATGTAGTAAAACAGTGATACCAAATTGGCTGTGATGATTCTCAACATGCCATCTGTATTCCATGATGACATAGAGGCTGTTTCTGAGCTCAAGTCGACAATGTTTGTCATTTTAATTCATCTTCAGGGCACTGAAGCTAATTGGATTCACTAAAAACTATGTCTGTCCCCCTCACTAAAAGCCATGTCTGTCCCCCTCACTAAAAGCTATGTCTTATGTCTTATCCCCCTCAGCTGAAACACAAGAGACCGACGGTCGGTAAGAAGTCGAAGAAAGGAGCGTCGTGGAAGTTCACTCTGGACCTGACACATCCAGTGGAGGACGGGATCCTCGACTCAGCCAACTTTGTAAGTCTGGACGAAAGACAAATATTTATTATTTTGATTTTCAATTTTTATTCCTTTTTTGATTTGACGTTTTTCTGTTTAAAAACTACAACTCTTTTTTTATTATTATTATTATTTATTTATTTTTTATTCCTTTTTTTTTTTTTTTTTTTTTTTTTTTTCTGTTTATAAAATCAGTACAACTATTATTTTTTATTACTATTTTATTTTTTTTACCTCAAATAATTATTGTTATTATTATCATTAAAACAGTGCAACCAAACTTTGTAAGTCTGGACTCGAGACAATTTTCTTTTAAAATTTTATTTAAATTTTAAAAAAAAAATCCTTTTTTGATTAAATGTTTTTCTGTTTATAAAAACAATACAACTTTTTTTAATTTTATTATTATTTCTTTTTACCCCCAAATTATTGTTATTGTTATTATTATTATTATTAAAAACAGTACAACCAAACTGGGCTGTGATGATTCTCAACATGCCATCTGTATTCCATGATGACATAGAGGCTGTTTCTGAGCTCAAAACCTTCATTTTGGATGCGTTCATTTCTGTAATTTTTCTGCATCTTATTTGAAAGTAACATTTTGAATTTATTTAACAGTTTCACTGTGAAATAGGTCTGAAATTGGATTCATTATGGTCTTAAATATAAGTGTATTTTTATAAAGGCCTTATACTTTTGTTAGGAGTTTTGGATAATTGAAGTTACGCAGTTAAAATCTTTTATTAGTGTATTGTACACCTTTTCCTTCAAGTGTTTTAGAAGAACTTTAAATTTGTGCAGAAATACTAAAATAGCATTCTTTGGACTGATGTCATTTATGATCATCAGAGGAAAAAATAAGACTGTTTCAGAAATATTTAAATGTTCCTCGTAGCACCTTTTTTTTTTTTTTAATAAATCATAAATGGTTATTTCAATGTTTTTTCCATCAGCTAACTGTGTGTGTGAGCAGTTATGAGAAAATGTTAACTTCTCTGACACCCGCAAAGTTACACAGTGCAACTTTAATTGAATCACAAGTGGTTATTTCAATGCATTTTTCTAACAGTGCGTGTGGACTAGGGTTCCCTTCCCTAGCTCCTAACCTCCTAGGGTTCTCTTCCCTAGTGTGTCACTGTGTTCTGTTTCCTAGGAAACGTTCCTCAAAGAAAGAATCAAGGTGAACGGGAAGACCGGTAACCTCGGCAACAGCGTGCAGGTCGGACGCATGAAGAACAAGATCAACGTTCAGTCGGACAAGCAGTTCTCCAAAAGGTGAGGGGGGATGTGGAGGATTTTATTTTTATTTTTAAATTTTTTGGAGTTAGTGTGAATGCTGGAGCTTGGAGTGAAATGCTTGTGTGAAATGCTTGGAGTTTTTTGTTTGTTATACTTATTTTATTTTATTTGATATAATTATTTTTATTGTGTATTTTTTTTGTAGGTGTTATGTAGGTTTTTATTTTTTTTTGTAATTTTTTTTATTTGTTATACTTATTTTATTTTATATAATTATTTTTATTTTATGTTTATTTTTCTAGGTGTTTTGTAGGTTTAAAAATAAATACATTTTAAATATTTAATTCTAATTATTATTATAATTTTTTTAACAAAGTAGAGAGACAGAGATGAAATGGGGGTAGAGAGGTGGATAAATGCTATATTCTTGAGCAAAAACAGTAATTTCGATTAGCATGTGTGTGTGCCTTACCTTGCATGTGTTTTGTTAATTTAAAAAAATAAAGACTTAAAGGCCTACTTCACCGGTTTGAATATGAAGGTGTATTGAATTCTGAGATCCTATGTAGTATAAATGTGCGATTTTTTTTTTTTTTTTAAATCGGTTCATCCTAGCCTGAGAAAAGGCAGTGTTTTTTTAACCCTATATTTCTCTTTCTCGTGACATCACAGAAAGAGAAATATAGGGTTTAAAAAAACGTACTATTGTAAATATTACTGTGATGTCACAGTAAAAGACATCACAGTAATATTTACAAAGTAAGTTTTTTTTTTTTTCACGAGAAAGAGAAATATAGGGTTAAAAAAACACTCTTTCTGCCTTTTCTCAGGCTAGGTGAACCGATTTTAATTTTTTCGCACATTTATACTACATAGGATCTCAGAATTCAATACACCTTCATATTCAAACCGTGAAGTAGGCCTTTAACTTTAGCAAAGTGGAGTCAATGTGTTATTAGCAGGAGCAGCAAGACGTCCAAACATCCCGGGTTGCTTGTGCTGGTGATGCATTTTCAGTCTTGCTAGAGTAACGATGGACCTAGTGCTGGGTTTTGGTATTAAACAGAAACTTCAGTTCCACCGGTCCCCTAACAAAACTTTACTATACTCTGCTACACATTTCGATTTATTTACTTATCATATTTTAATCTTATATATATCGTTTTGTTTTGCCTTCTACGTTTTTCACTATTTAAGAATTTATTGCTTCACTATTGAAACTCTGTCTAGTGGATGAGAATTTGTAGAAGAAGAAAAAAATTACACAGAAGTATCCTACATTCTACAGAATTGCTAAATCCACCATTTTTAAATACCAAGAACTAACATATTTTATTGCATTTTTTTTGTTGTTGCTATTAACCACCTCCCTACCCCCCCCCAACACCCTTACTAGGTATCTAAAGTACTCAATTTAGCTTTTAAAACCCATTTAATTGCTTTTTTCTGCTATTTAACCAACGCCATTCCTCTACCCCCCCGCCCCCACCACTACCAGGTATCTGAAGTACTTGACCAAGAAATACCTGAAGAAGAACAACCTTCGTGATTGGCTGAGAGTGGTGGCCTCGGACAAGGAGACGTACGAGCTGAGATACTTCCAGATCAGCCAGGACGATGAAGAGGAGTCGGAGGCAGACGAGTAAAATGGCCGCCACTGAGACAGGAGAATAAACGTGGAAAAAAATCAATTTAATGTCTATTGTGTTTTTATTTTTGTCATTTACTTTTTATTGGGTTTTCTTTAGTCTTGTTTTTTTGGGCATTTTTTATGCTTTATTGATAGTGTAGAGGCAGACGAGTAAAATGGCCACCACTGAGACAGGGCCAAGACAGGAGAATAAACGTGGGATAAAAAAAAAAATCAATTTAATGTCTTTTTGTGTTTTTATTTTTTATCACATACTTTTTATTGGGTTTTCTTTAGTCTTGCTTACCGGATACTGACTACTGTAGCGAAAGTGTGTTTTTTTTTTTGTTTTTTTTGGCATTGTTATGCTTTATTGATAGTGTAGAGACAGAGTTTAAATGGGGCAGAGAGGGGAGTGACATGCAGAGAACAACCGTGGGCTGGAATCGAACCCGGGTCCGCTGCTGGCCGAGGCCCATGGGGGGGGGGACGCCCTACCAACTGAGCTAAGGGCGCCCCTGTTTGTGTTTGATAGGGTTTGATAGTATCCAGCTCATAATGTTGCTGCACGCGTCATTAATTGTGCGAGTCGACATCTTTTAAAATAGGTCCATGGTTGGCATCAAATTGCACCAGTTTTCTCCCCTATACTCAAAACGATATAGCTTAATTTCAGACTATACTAGCTGGAAAAATAACAGTCTTTTGTGTGTTTTTTATATATATTCTGTCATTTACTGTTTCGCTGCGTTCTAAATCACATACTCTTTCTTTTCTCTTTTCTACACACTACATCTGACCATGAAAATAGTCTAGTTAGGATGCAGTATGCTACACTTTTGACATACTTTTAATTTACTTTTTATTGGGTTTTTTCGGATGTAGTATGTAGAATAGAAAAAAGAAAGAGTATGCGATTCGGAACGCAACCATTGTGTCAGCAGTGTGTGCTGCGTTAAGCTAAATAAACACTAGGTGGTGCTACAGATACTTTTATCAATTCATCCAAATATACAGTAAAAATATGCCAACTTAAACCTTCAACTTAAACCTGCAGTGTGTAGCATTTTGGGTTTTATTTCCTAGCAGATTTTGTAGAAAATAATTATAATATCCATAAGTACGTTTAATTTAGTGCATAATAGCTGATTTTATTTATTTTATTATTATTATTTTCCTTAGAAAGGGTCTCATATATGTCCATATTTCTCCATACTTTGGACCAAGGCCTTGTCACCGCCATTTTGGAAGTGTCATAGTTGGAATGTCATCAGGTGCATTGTTTAAAATGTAGAATTGTTCTTGTCCTTGAAGGCCACTGTAACTTCTGTTATTATTCGAAAGGGGTGGGGTTACCCAGGGAGCGTTGCATTCTAGAACTTACTTGATGATGTCATATTACACACTGCACCTTTTAGAATTTAGTTGTATTCAATAATTTTGCCAATAAGTAATTTGTATCTAATGAAAAATGAATTTATACATGAAAAAAAAAAAAAATTATTATACATTTTTATAATGTTATTGGAAAGTATTCAAAGTATTAGCCATCATGTGTATATCCGATGCCTCATGGAGATTCATTTTGGGCGACTGGCTCAGCTGGTAGAGCGGGTCGGCCGATGATCAAAGGGTTGGAGGTTCGATCCCCGCCCTGCCACCTGTGTCATAGTTGTTGTGTCCTTGGGCAAGACACTTCACCCACCTTGCCTTGTGTGAATGTCGATAGTTAGCCTGCTGCTATCGGTGTATGAATGTGTGTGTGAATGGTAACGTGGGAAAGGAAAACAGGTCTCCCTTTGAAAAAGAGTCTCCGGTCTCAATGGGATATACCTGTAGAAATAAAGGTTAAAAAAAAAAAGAATGCGGACAAGATGGTAAAAGTGCATCATCTCATCCTTTTTTTTTTCGTTTTTAAATAACACGTGAAAGAAATTTAAGCAACAACAACAATGACAAAAAAAAAAATTCAACTTCAAACTATCATGAAGAGGCTCTGTCTGTTCTACTTCAATGATTTTGGGGCTTGTTGCAACTAAAACAAATAAATCGTCACCCCTTAAATAGAAAAGTATGTTTCGCTTTGCCCCCTCTGTGTGTGTGTGTGGTGTGTGTGTGTGTTGTGTGTGTGTGTGTGTCTTTGCTACTATTTTTGTGAGAGCCAATTTGAGTTTTAGACCTTAAGAGTGAAGACATTTTGTCCGGTTCTTCTCACTTTGGGACAGGCCTTTAAAGGAGCTGTTTGAGGGTTAACACTAGGTTTTAAGGACAGGCCTTTAAAGGGCTGTTTGAGGGTTAACACTATAGGTTTTAAGGACAGGCCTTTAAAGGGCTGTTTGAGGGTTAACACTAAGGTTTTAAGGTTCAGGTATGAATTAGGTTTATGTTGGGGTTAGTGTAAGGGTTGGGGTTAGGCATTTAGTTTTGATGGTTAGGGTTAGAGTAAGGGGCTAGGGAATGTATTATGTCAATGAATGTCCTCACAAATATAGACGTACAAACTTGTGTGTGTGTGTGTGTGTGTGTGTGTGTGTGTGTGTGTGTGTGTGTGTCTGGATTCACTCCCATCTGGCTCATCTGTTATAAATCCCACAGCCTCAGGAATGCATTTTATTTCAGCTGCTCTGCATCAACCACGACTCAAATCTTTATAGGAAGAGTGATGGTGGGGTTTTATCTCTCACACACACACACACACCCTCTCTCTCACTCTCTCACTCACTCACTCACTCACTCACACACACACACACACCCTCTCTCTCACTCACTCACACACACAACCCTCTCACTCACACACTCACCCTCTCTCTCACTCACTCACACACCCTCTCTCTCACTCACTCACACA
>CM047525.1:25537456-25547456 GCA_026122265.1 Ammodytes dubius
CAGTGGACCTGGTGTCGCTAGGCGTGGGCAGCTGCGTCGGCACGGGGATGTACGTGGTTGCCGGGCTGGTTGCTAAGCACATGGCCGGGCCCGGAGTCATACTGTCGTTTATTATCGCAGCGGTGGCTTCCATACTCTCAGGTAAGACCCTCTCTCCCCCTCTCTCTTTCTCTCCCTCTCTCTCTCCCTCCCTCTCTCCCTCTCTCCCTCTCTCCCTCCCTCCCTCTCTCCCCCTCTCTCTCCTCCTCCCTCTCTCTTTTTAAAGATATTTTTTGGGCATTTTCAAGCTTTATTAGACAGCACAGAGTTGAAATGGGGAGACAGAGAGAGAGAGAGGGAGAGAGGGGATGACCTGCAGTAAAGGTCCACGGGTCGGATTTGAACCCGCGACCACTGCAACGAAGGCCGGAGCCGATATGGTACACGCTCTATCCACTACGCCACCGGAGCAGCCCCAACACGAACATTTTTGACATATGAAAGCCTTAGTGCGTAACTTCTGTTTTTTTTTGTTTTGTTTTTAAAGATATTTTTTTTGGGGCATTTTTATGCTTTATTGATAGTGTAGAGACAGAGTTGAAATGGGGCAGAGAGGGGAGTGACATGCAGAGAACGACCGCGGGCTGGAATCGAACCCGGGTCCGCTGCTGGCCGAGGCCCATGGGGGGGGGAGGGGACGCCCTACCAACTGAGCTAAGGGCGCCCCCTCCAAACACGAACATTTTTGACATATGAAAGCTATAGTGCGTAACTTTTGTTTGTTTATAAGTAAAAGTTACACACTTTAGCTTTAATTTTAAACAACAGTCTAATCCTAAAAAAAAGGTCCTCATAGGATCTTTAATGTTAAACCTGCAGTATGTAGAATTTTGGGTTTTATTTCCTAGCAGATTTTGTAGAAAGTAATTATAATATCCATAAGTACGTTTAATTTAGTGCATAATAGCTGAATTCTTTTTTTAGAATTATTCTTTTTTCCCTTAGAAAGGGTCTCATATATGTCCATATTTCTCCATACTTTGGACCAAGGCCTAGTGCCGCCATTTTGGAATGTCATCAGGTGCATTGTTTAACATTTTGAATTGTTCTTGTCCTTTGGTTTATTGTATTTTTGTGTGTGTGTGTGTGTGTGTGTGTGTGTGTGTTTTTCTCTCTATCTACAGGTGTGTGTTACGCAGAATTCGGCGTCCGTGTGCCTAAGACGACCGGCTCTGCGTACACGTACAGCTACGTGACGGTCGGGGAGTTCGTGGCGTTTTTCATCGGTTGGAATTTGATTCTGGAATATCTGATCGGCACGGCAGCGGGCGCCTCGGCTCTCAGCAGCATGTTCGATTCTCTGGCCAATCACACCATCAGCAACTACATGATCACACACCTGGGGACGCTGAGGGGGCTGGGTGAGTGTGGGGGGGGGGGAGGGGGTGTGTGTGTGTGTGTGGGGGGGGGAGGGAGGGGTAGGGCTGGGTGAGTGTGTGTGTGTGGGGGGGGGGGGTGCATGTTCGACTCTCTGGCCAATCACACCATCAGCAACTACATGATAACGCATCTGGGCACGCTTAGAGGGCTGGGTGAGTGTGTGTCTGTCTGTCTGTCTGTCTGTCTGTCTGTCTGTCTGTCTGTCTGTCTATCTATCTATCTATCTATCTATCTATCTATCTATCTATCTATCTATCCATCCATCCATCCATCCATCCCTCTCTCTCTCTCTCTCTCTCCATCCATCCATCCATCCATCCATCCATCCATCCATCTATCTATCCATCTATCTATCTATCTCTCTCTCTCTCTCTCTCTCTCCCTCCATCCATCCATCCATCCATCTATCTATCCATCTATCTATCTATCTCTCTCTCTCTCTCTCTCTCTCTCCCTCCATCCATCCATCCATCCATCCATCCATCCATCTATCTATCCATCTATCTATCTATCTCTCTCTCTCTCTCTCTCTCTCCCTCCATCCATCCATCCATCCATCTATCTATCCATCTATCTATCTATCTCTCTCTCTCTCTCTCTCTCTCCCTCCATCCATCCATCCATCCATCCATCCATCCATCTATCTATCCATCTATCTATCTATCTCTCTCTCTCTCTCTCTCCCTCCATCCATCCATCTATCCATCCCTCCATCTCTCCATCTATCCATCTATCTATCCATCTCTCCATCCCTCTACAGGTAAAGGTGAGGACACGTACCCCGACCTGCTGGCGTTGTTTATCTGCCTGCTTGTTACCGTGGTGATAGCTCTCGGCGTGCGAAACTCAGTCGGTTTCAACAACGTCCTGAACGCGGTGAATCTGGTCGTCTGGGTTTTCACGATAATCGCCGGACTGTTCTTTCTCTCCGCGAGCAACTGGGAGGGCGGGCAGTTCCTCCCCTACGGCTGGTCTGGGGTGAGTAGTGGATTATTATGAACCTTTTCTTGGATGGATGGATGGATGGATGGATGGATGGATGGATAGGTAGGTAGGTAGATAGATAGATAGATAGATAGATAGATAGATAGATAGATAGATAGATAGATAGATAGATAGATAGATAGATAGATAGATAGATGGATGGATGGATGGATGGATGGATGGATGGATGGATGGATGGATGGATGGATGGATGGATGGATGGATGGATGGATGGATGGATGGATGGATGGATGGATGGATGGATGGATGGATGGATAGATAGATAGATAGATAGATAGATAGATAGATAGATAGATAGATAGATAGATAGATAGATAGATAGATAGATAGATAGATAGATAGATAGATAGATAGATAGATAGATAGATAGATAGATAGATAGATAGATAGATAGATAGATAGAGAGAGAGAGAGGGGGATGGATGGATAGATAGATAGATAGATAGTAACTGGGTGGGCGGGCAGTTCCTTCCCTACGGCTGGTCCGGGGTGAGTGGATTATTATGAACCTTTTCTTTATGATAGATCAATAGATAAATAGATGGATGGATGGATGGATGTAACCATGAGGTCTCTGGTTCCTCCTCCAGTAACCATGAGGTCTCTGGTTCCTCCTCCCAGTAACCATGAGGTCTCTGGTTCCTCCTCCCAGTAACCATTAGGTCTCTGGTTCCTCCTCCCAGTAACCATGAGGTCTCTGGTTCCTCCTCCCAGTAACCATGAGGTCTCTGGTTCCTCCTCCCAGTAACCATGAGGTCTCTGGTTCCTTCTCCCAGTAACCATGAGGTCTCTGGTTCCTCCTCCCAGTAACCATGAGGTCTCTGGTTCCTCCTCCCAGTAACCATGAGGTCTCTGGTTGGATCCCCGGCACCGGACAGGAGGGTGTTAGTAGTAAAACCAGTGGTGGCTGCTATTACATCTACGGTGCCCAACCATCTCTACCATTGTGTCTTTGAGCAAGACACTTAACCCCAAACTGCTCCAGGGGCGCTGTACTATGGCTGACCCTGCGCTCTGAGTGGAGATGAGGAAAGACACATTTCAATATAACCAACCATTGACTAATAAAGTACCTTAACTTAAAGGCCTACTTCACCGGTTGGAACATGAAGGTGCATTGAACTCGGAGATCCTATGTAGTATAAATTTGCAAAAAAAAATTAAACCGGATCATCCTAGCCTGAGAAAAGGCAGAAAGAGTGTTTTATGGTCTCACTGTCTAACCCTACATTTTCCTTCTTGTGACATCACAGTAAGGGTTAGGATTAACAGGACAGCTGGGCCAAGGGAAGACTAAGGGAAGACTGAGGGAAGAAAAACCTCATTCATTATATTATAATAGTGATTTTATAATGATAGAATGCTGGTTCCGTATGGGTGAAGTATTCCTTTAAGTTATATTTAACCAAAAAATATATAAAATGAACCTTCCGTAAACTATTCATTTCTTGTTGCCTAGGTGATGCGAGGAGCGGCGACGTGTTTTTACGCTTTCATCGGTTTCGACATCATCGCGACGACCGGAGAAGAAGCGAAAAACCCAAACACCTCCATCCCCTACGCCATCACTGCCTCCCTGGTTACCTGTCTCACTGCTTACGTATCGGTTAGTATGATACACACACACACACACACACCTCCATCCCCTACGCCAGTGGTCTTCAAACTGTGGGGGGGGCGCAGATGAATATGTGAAAAAAAACAACTACCGGTAAAAAAAAAAAAATTATATTAAGATCACGGCATAGCTGGGCAAGAGTTCTTCTGCTTCGTTCCTCTCACTGCATTTAAATGCATTCATTATATTACAGAGAAATATGTCTCGTTAAAGAAAAAGAGCACCAAGCCCAACCCAGAGGACCCTGCATACATTTTTTGTCTTTCTTCAATAGCTTATAATTCATCTGACCCAGTTTCTCCAAATTATTTGTTCACACAATTCCTCATATTTAGCCTCTTAATTTTCCTCTCAAAATGCACCAGATTCATGAATTTCACTTTAAAAAGGTGAAAAACAATCTCCCGGGGGGGCATTCCCCCGGACCTCCCTAGGAGGGTCCGGGGGAATGCCCCCCCCCCTCCCCCCCCACACACACACACACAGTCCTAACCCCCCCCCTCCCTCCCTCTCCCTAGGTGAGTGTGGTCCTAACCCTCATGGTTCCCTACCAGCTCATAGACGGCTCGGCCCCTCTCATGGAGATGTTTGCAGATCACGGATTCGTTTGGGGGAAATACATTGTTGCAGTCGGATCCATAGCAGGTAATATGGAAATCTATCTGTCTGTCTGTCTGTCTGTCTGTCTATCCATCCATCCATCCATCCATCCATCTATCTATCTATCTATCTATCTATCTATCTATCTAAACTTGATGATTATAATATTACTCTCCTCACCACAGGTCTGACTGTGTCTCTGATGGGGTCTCTGTTCCCAATGCCACGGGTCATCTATGCCATGTCGCGGGACGGACTCATATTCAGGTCAGGGGGGGAGGAGTTATGTTTTTTTTTTTTTTTTTTTAACCTTTATTTATACCGGTAAATCCCATTGAGACCGAATACTCTTTTGCAAGGGAGACCTGTTTTCCTTTCCCACGTTACCATTCACACACACATTCATACACCGATAGCAGGCTAACTATCGACATTCACACGAGGCAAGGTGGGTGAAGTGTCTTGCCCAAGGACACAACAACTATGACACAGGTGGCAGGGCGGGGATCGAACCTCCAACCCTTTGATCATCGGCCAACCTGCTCTACCAACTGAGCCACAGTCGCCCCTATATCATGTATGTTTTGTTTGTGCCTTAATGTGGCAATTGATTAAACGCACAGACACACAGGTCAGGTAGGATGAAAAATTCCTGTTAATGAATATTTTACCATCCTTTCTGTCTGTTGGAGGGCAGCCCCTGATTGGTTCATGTAGTTACCTTCATGACACCTTTTTGACTTTTAATTTTTTTGCTTAACATTTACCTTTAGTTTAAACAATGTCTTTAGAAACCTGTTAAGTAGACTACGCCATGTTAGTTGTTTATTTTGTTTGGTCTGTTGTTTGTGTGTTCACTTTTTCAGTTGTGTGTTTGTGTTCCTTAAAAAAAAAAAAAAAAAAAATGTTCCTAGAAATATTTGGTCTTTAAATACACCTAATAAGGGGGCGCCCTTAGCTCAGTTGGTAGCCCCCCCCCCCCCCCCCCCATGGGCCTCGGCCAGCAGCGGACCCGGGTTCGATTCCAGCCCGCGGTCGTTCTCTGCATGTCACTCCCCTCTCTGCCCCATTTCAACTCTGTCTCTACACTATCAATAAAGCATAAAAATTCCCAAAAAATATCTTAAAAATAAATAAAAATACACCTAATAACTCTCTGCTTGCCTTCTCCACAGGTGCTTGTCCCATGTGTCTTCGTTCACACACACTCCTGCTCTGGCGTGTGTGATATCGGGCAGTTTAGCCGCGGTGCTAGCTCTGCTGGTTAGCCTCAGCGATCTCATAGAGATGATGTCTATAGGAACACTGTTAGCTTACACGCTAGTCAGTGTGTGTGTGCTACTACTGCGATACCAGCCTGACGCACACACAGACTTACACACAGACACAGACACACACACAGACACACACACAGACACACACACAGACACAGACACACACACAGACACAGACACACACACTGACACAGACACACACACAGACACAGACACACACCAGCAAGAAAACAATATGGCGGACCAGGCTGGGCCCAATAAAGATGATGAGATGCTGATCACAGGCTCAGATGGTGAGTGGTAGAACATTAGAAAAAAATTAAAGTAAAGTAAATATGCAAATTTGGCGGTATCTAACTAATTATGTGTAAATTCTGTGCATCTCTTGGATGGATAGATGGATAGATGGATGGATGGATGGATGGATGGATGTATAGATGGATGGATGGATGTATAGATGGATGGATAGATGGATAGATGGATGGATGGATGGATGGACAGACAGACAGACAGACAGACAGACAGACAGACAGACAGACAGACAGACAGACAGACAGACAGACAGACAGACAGACAGACAGACAGACAGACAGACAGACATACAGACAGACAGACAGACAGACAGACAGATAGATAGATAGATAGATAGATAGATAGATAGATAGATAGATAGATAGATAGACAGACAGACAGACAGACAGACAGACAGACAGACAGACAGACAGACAGACAGACAGACAGACAGACAGACAGACAGACAGACCAAACTACCTTTAAAGTTAATGATCTGATGTATTTATCCAACAATTTTCCAGACGGTGACATACCCACTTCCTACCACACCGGCGGTAGTAAAGGCCAAGGGGAAGATTCCTCAGACTTCCACATTGGCGGCCAACCATCTCTGTTGCAAAGGATCATGGGAGGCCACTATCACTCCCTGAAACTACGGGTGGGAATCCCCGAATCTTCTGCCCGACCCACCCCAGCGACCGGCAGAATCGTGACCAGATGCACGTTGCTTTTCTTCATAACTTGCTTCCTGCTTTGGTCCACGGTGATATTCGGAGTCGAGCAAGGCACCGGATTCTCGGCAGTGTTTTCAGGTAAATTAAAGGTGAAGTAAGCGATTTATTTATGTTAATATAAGTATTAAATCGCTCTTTGTTCATACAGTGATCACTTGCATAGTGTGCACGTTTCATAAAGCCGATCTCTCAGTCACTCGCTCTGCATGCTCAACTTGCTTCCTAAATACTGTGAGCCATTTTCATTTTTTTTTATTATTTTTTTTTAAGATATTTTTTGGGCATTTTTATGCTTTATTGACAGTGTAGAGACAGAGTTGAAATGGGGCAGAGAGGGGAGTGACATGCAGAGAACGACCGCGGGCTGGAATCGAAACCCGGGTCCGCTGCTGGCTGAGGCCCATGGGGGAGGAGGGACGCCCTACCAACTGAGCTAAAGGCGCCCCCCACCCTTCCTTATATAGTTTTTGAACCTTTTTGAGTGACTATGTGTTTTCAGGTATCATGGCGGCTTCGATGGCTTGTTCGCTGGTGAAGCTGTTGGTGGTGATTCTCCAGCAGCCGGAGAGTGGGAGGAAGCTGGCCTACATGGCGCCCTGTGTGCCCTTCGTACCGGCGGCCGCCATCTTTGTAAACAGCTACCTGATGCTGAAACTGTCCCCTCTCACCTGGGCACGGTTCACTGTGTGGTGCGTTATAGGTGAGGTTTTTTTTTTTTTTTTTTTTTTTTTTTGTGAGGTCTAATATACTGGTGTGTAAAAACACTAAAAAAAAAACTTTTTTTTCTAAACACAACATTTTAAACGAAAAGAGAAAGAAAACTTCATTCGAAATAACACATTTGTTCAAGGGTTTAATCAAATTTAAAAAAGAAATTCTTAATATTTTACTTTTTTTTTCAGATAATTTTCAAAAAAAAATAAAAAATTAGGTAAAGAACATATTTTTTTGTTTTGAAAACGTATTGGAAAAAAATCTTGGATATTCCCAGAAAAAAAACGTTACTTTTATTCGTCATCTCATAATGGCACACTTAGTATTTTAAGTAAGAGAGAGCGGGAGGAAGCTGGCCTACATGGCGCCCTGTGTGCCCTTCGTACCGGCGGCCGCCATCTTTGTCAACAGCTACCTGATGCTAAAGATGTCCCCGCTTACCTGGGCAAGGTTCACTGTGTGGTGCGTCATAGGTGAGGGTTTTTTTTTTTTTTTTTTTTTTTTTTTTTTTTGAGGTCTAATTACTGGTGTGTAGAAATATGTGATTATGTGTGATTTTTTTTTTTTTTTTTTTTAAACACAACATTTTAAACGAAAAAAGAAACAAAACTTTAGTCGAAATAACACATTTGTTCAAGGGTTTGATCAAATTTAAAAAATAAATTCTTAATATTTTACTTTTTTTTTCAGATAATTTTCAGCAAAAAATAATATTTTTTTAGTTCGTAGCTACTTTGAGATGATGGTTATTCCTCTTGCACATAGTGGAGGTACAGCAAGAGAGAGTAACATACTGTATGTACGGGGCGCCCTTAGCTCAGTTGGTAGGGCGTCCCCCCATGGGCCTTGGCCAGCAGCAGACCCGGGTTCGATTCCAGCCCGCGGTCGTTCTCTGCATGTCACTCCCCTCTCTGCCCCATTTCACCTCTGTCTCTCTGCACTATCAATAAAGCATAAAAATGCCCCAAAAAATATCTTTAAAAAAAAAGAAAAAAAAAAACATACTGTAAGTCTAGTCTAATACACACCCAGACTCAGATCTCCATTTGGTGAACAGATGATGGAGCGAGGGAAGAGTCTCCAACCTTCTGTATCTCATGAAGGTTCATAACACTTCACACATGGGCAGTTAATCAGACTGACATTTCTACCTGATGCCCTACTTTATAAAAGGCAATAGCCCAAGGCCTGAGGTGTCTGTCTGTCTGTCTGTCTGTCTGTCTGTCTGTCTATCTATCTATCTGTCTGTCTGTCTGTCTATCTATCTATCTGTCTGTCTGTCTGACTGTCTGTCTGTCTGTCTGTCTGTCTGTCTGTCTCTATCTATCTATCTATCTATCTATCTATCTATCTATCTATCTATCTATCTATCTATCTATCTATCTATCTATCTATCTATCTATCTATCTATCTATCTATCTATCTATCTATCTATCTATCTATCTATCTATCTATCTATCTATCTATCTATCTATCTATCTATCTATCTATCTCTATCTATCTATCAAACTATATATCTATCTATCTATCTTTCTAGCTATTTATCTATCCATCACACACACACACACACACACACACACACACACACACACACACACACACACACACACACACACACTCTTCACAAAAACAATTCAAAACACACATGTTCCCCATTTTTTCCAGGGTTATTGATCTACGGTTGCTACGGCGTTTGGCACAGCACTCTAGAACTGGAATCCCGCGAGCAGCAAGCGCACGCCAGCTCCTACCGGCGCTATGACGACCACCTCGACGACGACACATTCTCCCCTGACGATGACCGCCAAGGGTGAGGACTGTGATAATAAAATGAAGCAACAGTGATATTAAGTAGTAGCATTAGGTTTTATTTAATCATAAAGCAAGGATCTCCGCGGAGAGGCCACTAATTCAAACACAGGGAATGTGAATGAAAGAGTGAGCCCCGTTTCGTAGGAGAGATGGATATTTAAGCACATTGTTTCAGGCAGGCAGACAGACTAATTGTACATATCTTAACCATGGGAGGAGTTTGAGCATAGGACAATAGGAGACAGACAGGGTAATGGTGCATAAGTTAACCATAGGCGTGGCTGTCCGAGTGGTCTGTTGCGATACTCTGTTTTTAGTTTCTAGAGTCACAAACAGTTTATGCAGTATATTCAATTTCACTTATAAGTCTATATACAACAATGGTTAAGTAAGCATTTCAATATCTGAGTTCAGAGATATGTCATATGCAATATTTCCCACTACAAGGACCAACATGGGAAAGGGTTCCTTTTTTTATACGGGTGCTGCACTGTGGAACAGGTTACCGGGAGCACTCAAGGTGGTCGGGA
>CM047525.1:25554956-25562456 GCA_026122265.1 Ammodytes dubius
GCGCAGGTGAGATGACGCACTCGGCCCACAGTCCTCGCGAGCCCAACTCGTCCAGCTTCACGCACGTGGACACGCTGTACTCGCACGTTCGCACCCAGTCGTTAGTTGCCGTGGCGACAATCATCCCGACCCAACCGGCACAGCTGGCCATGCAACCGGTGATGTGTCTGCACAACAGAGCCATGGGGTGTGTGTGTTGTGTTTGTTGTTGTGTGTGTGTGTGGTGTGGTGTGTGTGTGTGTGTGTGTGTGTGTGTGTGTGTGTGTGTGTGCTGTGTGTGTGTGTTGTTTGTGTGTGTGTGTGTGTGCGTGTGTATTTGTGTGTGTGTGTGTGTGTGTGTGTTGTGTGTGTTGTTGTAATGTGTTTGATGTGTGTGTGTGTATGATGTGTGTTGTGTGGTAGTTATGTATTTTTTGTTGGATGTGTGCGTGTTGTGTGTGTTGTGTTTGTTGATGTCGCAAAAAAGTCCAAAAAATTAGAATTAAAACTTTTCGATTTTTTTCTCGACTGCTTAGCCTTTAGAAATGTCTCTATATCTTTACTTGAATAGTTGTATTATATCTTTTTGTTCAAAAGACTAAAAATGACAAATATACGCAAAAATAAAAATATCCATAACTCGACGAATACTTCATTTATTCAAAACACCGAAACTTTCATATTAGTTTGTAGGCACTCCTAATGTCCAATGACAAAAAAGTCTACAGAATTATCAAACAAGATGTTAGATGTATATATTTTCTTTTTTGCTCCTTTTCCAAAAAGTTGAAAGTCACTGAGGCTCGAGACAAAGCTGCGGTACTCAGTGAGTACCTCTCCTCCAACGAAATAAAAAGTCTTAAAAATTGATAGGGTAAGCTGTTCTCTTTCTTTGCAGTTTTGAATAAAAAAAACAAACAAACAAAGAAAAACGTTACTTAATGTTCCAGGGACTGAAAAACTCGAAATCTATCTGCATCCCCTAAAATGTAACATCTAAAATATCCGCTCAAATTGATTAAAAAAAAAAAAAAAGTATTTTAGGTCTGGAAAAAGTAGAATTGAAGAATATTCCTTGCAGTGTAGCGTCTCCTTAGTTAACGCCTAAAAAAGAAAAGCCGAAAAAAATGTATGGTCGGGTGTGGTGAAAAACATACTCTTCAGTTGAAAATATGAAACCAATTAGAGTGATGTGTGTGTGTGTGTCTCTCTGTTCTCCCTCTCTCTCTCTCACTCCTCTCTGCTCTCTCTTTCTCTGTGTCTCTCTCTCGTCTCTCTCTCTGTGTGTCTCTCTCTTCCCTCTCGCTCTGTGTCTCTCTCTCTCTCTGTCTGTCTGTGTCTGTGTCTCTCTCTCCCTCTCTCTCTCTCTCCCTCTCCTCTCCCTGTGTGTGTGTCTCTCTCTGTCTTCTCTCTCTCTCTCCTCTGTGTGTGTCTCTCTCTCTCTCTCTTCTCTCTCTCTCCTCTCTCTCCCCTCTCTCTCTCTCTCTCTGTCTGTCTGTTTGTGTGGTGAAAAACATACTCTTCAGTTTAAAATATGAACCAATCAGAGTGGGTGTGAGATCCTAACCTAAACCAGATATAGAAAAGGCAGGACAGTTAGAAAAACAAGTCGTCATTTGTGTGAGTGCGTGTGTGTTTGTTTGTGTGTGTGTGTGTGTGTGTGTGTGTGTGTGTGTGAGTGTGTGTGTTGTTTGAGTGAGTGTTGAGTGAGCGGCGAGTGTGTGTGTGTGTTTGTGTTGTTTGTGTGTGTGTGTGTGTTGTGTGTGTGTGTGTGTGGTGAATGTTGTGAGTGAGTAATGGAGTTGTTGATGGTCTTCGGGATTTGTGAGTGTGATTTAAATGTTTGGTTTGATTTTTTTAGTTTTGTATTGAGCCCTTGTGTGTGACTTATGAAACACGTAAAAGCAATGTAATGTTTTTGAGCATTTCGATTCTCAAAAATCTTAGAGTAAATTTGTGAGTTAATTTAAATATTTGGATTTATAAATTTCTTCTTTATTTAAGTTTAGTTTAGCCACTAATTGAAGACACTTTGCTGTCTATATAACCTTACATTTTAAAAAACATAAAAAAAAATTAAAAACAAAAAAAACTACATTCAATAAAAAAATTTCGATTAATACATACATTGACGCCTTGCCTTTAAGCGTATACACTATTAATATTGTAACATTATAGTCATTTTATTTTCTGTGCAATTTTTAAGTGTGTATTGAGCCAAAAACAAAAAATGAAGCCATTTGTCCTTCTATATTAACCTTTAACTATTTGAAAAACACTTTTAAAATTAAACACACACACACACCATTAAAAATTAAAAAACATGAACCAATAATTTTGATTAATTATCATTTATTAAATAATTTCAAGCAAGAAACCATAAAAATGTGACACAAGTCTCTACCCTGAAAGTGACTTCTTATTTTTTTGTTTTTTTTTTTTTTAATCCACAGACACTTTGTTTTGTCCAGAATATAGTGATATTTATAAAACATTCAACTCTCAGTAATCACTTACAAAGTCTACGTATAATAATCATTATTATAACTGTTAATAGTATGGATTTTTTGTTTTTTTATTTTATACACACACTCATAACACACTCACTCACTCACTCACTCACCTCACTCACTCACTCACCACTCACTCACTCACACACTACATCACTCACTACCACACACACACACACACACACACAAGACATAGAAGCAATGTTTTTTTAGCTACGGGATAGATCGTCACATTTCTAAAAAAAAAAAAAAAAAAAAAAACTAAATAGAGAATTTTTTTTTTTATATATTAAATGTTCAAAATCCTTCATGAAATAGCTTCATATTTACACTCTCCAACAGCATGAAAAATGTACACAAAGTTACAAAAATTCCCCCCCCCCCCTCCTTGTCTGTACCACACACAACACACACTTTCGTTCTCTCCTGCTACTGTCAAATCGCACGAAAAAAAACCCGAATGTAACTTTTTCTGGATTTTCCTTATGCTTAATAGTTTGCTCCCTAAGGCCACCACTCGATTTATAATCTCATAAATTACCACATTTTCTCTTTTATTGACTTTTTTCTGTCATTCTTGGTGTGTCAGCTTTTTAGTTTTTTCATTTAAAACCCCAGTAATCCTCGTCTAAAATATAAAAAAATCAATATATACAAGCCTGGAATTTTTTTTGAGACCACTCCAAATGTTCAGTGTCTCTCATTTTACTATTTATGGCATATGTTTGAGTAGAATGAACATTTTGGTGTTTATTCTACAAACTACTGACAACATTTCTTACCAAATTCCCCCCCCAAAAATATTGTCATTAAAGAGCATTTCCATTAAGTAATGTAGAGATGAAGATTGAAGAAAATCCAGACTGGTCTCTAATGTTTTTCCGGTGCTGTATATATCAAAATTGGGTGTCTCAATAAGCTTAAAAAATAAAAAATAAAAAATTGTGTTTGAATTTTATCTCATAAGCTTAATTTTACTGTCTAGCCCATTTGTACAGGACTGTACAATATCTAATATCTTTTCATTTTGATGGATAAATATGCCATACCTAATTTTTTAGATGCTTTACTATCATGCACACTCACTCACTCACTCACGTCACTCACTCACTCACTCACTCACTCACTCACTCACTCACTCACTCACTCACTCACATCACCACCACACACTCACACACTCACATCACACACACACACACACACACGCACACACACGACATAGTAAGAAAGCTTTTGCGTATTTAGGTTTACAATACAAACATTTTCTCATCTAAATTTTTCCTTTTAAAAATTCCTTTTCACCATATCTTAGTTGCCTTGTAAAGTTTTAGGGACTACAGGTTGAAAATAGCAATTTGCTTAAAAACCTGGGACAATCATCTCTCCTTGCCCTAAACAAGGATAAGGCTTCCCTTGAACATTGTCCCATAGTCCTGTTTAATTAAAGTTACATTACATTTAGTGGGGTAGCCTGCGTGGACACTAACTCACATTAGGTTGATGGTAACGTTTAGGTTTCTCTCTTCTAAATTGAAGGTATGTTGATTTAGAGTGTCAAGAAACCAGACCAATTTGTTTTCCCTATCTTACAAAAAGCCACAAACAATCGAAATAAAGCATTTTTAAGGTCTTAATTCAGGTGATAAAAAAATATTGCCCCTGCGTTCCGAATCTCATACTCTTTCTTTTTCTATTCTACATACTACACCTGACAATAAAAATAATCTAGTTAGGATGCAGTAGCATACTATTGGGACATACTTTTACTTATTTATTTCATCATAACATCGCGCCTTGATCTTGCCTCTTGCTTTTATATCCGTCGCATCCCCGTTTGTTTTTATATGGAGGCTTCGTCGATGTGACATCACTTCCGGTGCGCACTGGATTGTGGGTCAAATCGCCCAAATAGGATGCTGTTTTCAACACTAAAAATCTCGGCTGGATGTAGTAGACATCCGGGTACTTCTAACCATACTAAATCTGGCCACAAGAATATCTTTTTTCTACATACTATATAGTAGAAAGTATGGGATTGGAACGCGCTATATTTCTTCTTTTTCTCGACACTCAAACCAAAATCGGTCAATTTAGAAGTGAAAACAAAACTTCGTATCAACTTAAAATGAGACCAAATAATTACCCATAACACAGCCCCCCCCCCCACTCCCCACCCCCCCACCCCACTAAACTGTCTTCCTTCATGGGTTTTTGAGTGTGTTGATGTGGGCACAGATTTTGAGCGCGGGCCCCAGTTTGATATTCATGCTTGTCATGAGTGGTCTTCGGTGAGGAGCAGTAAAGCTTGGCCGTCGATTTCTTGTAGACGAAAAGCTTCGGCGACGTCACCACAACCTGGAGGGAGAGAGAGAGAGGAGGAGGGAGGGAGAGAGAGAGGGTGGGGGAGGGAGGGAGAGAGGGAGAGGAGGGAGGGGAGAGAGAGAGGGAGGGGGAGAGGGAGAGAGGGGGGGGGAAGAGAGAGAGGGAGGGGGGAGAGAGAGGAGGGGAGAGAGGAGAGAGAGGAGACAAGTGGATGAATGAGAACAGAAGGCAAGACAAAAAAAATGACGTGAGGCTGGGGTAGGGTTTGAGGTGAAAGGAGCGTCTCTATATTATAAGAGACTCATATATTTCCGAAACACCCCACTATCATATCCTCTTTAGTCACAACAGAACCACCTCACTCATCATCATACCATCAACCATCATACTGACTATAACCAACTGACAATCAACCAAAAGCTAGTGTTTTTATAAATCAAAATGACAGATTAACTTTTGCTGCCAAATGTGTGTGTGTGTGTAGGGGGAGAGGGGAATTTGTGTGTGTGTGTGTGTGTGTGTGTGTGTGTGTGTGTGTGTGTGTGTGTGTGTGTGTGTGTGTTGCTGTCGTCTGTGCTGTGTCGTCTGTGAGTGAATTTTGTCAACAAGCGTTCTCCAGAATCGCTGACTACACATAAAATTGACTAAATTGAGAAGGGTTTGCACGCGTTTGAGACACTACGACCACTCTGAGACTATTTTGAGACTAGATTTGTCGCACACTTTTTTGTTTTTCAAAAATTCATGCGACAGGACTGCGCGGCTCTGCGACTCATGCGAGAAATTGAGGAAAACCCCCGCGAACGTTTGGAGACAGTTTAGAGACTCTCCCTCACGAATGCAGTCTCCAACTTGTCGCAAACAGTCGCAGCCCAGTGAGATAGGGGCTTTAGTATACCAGTTTACAGGGCCTAGGCTGAGTATTTACACCAGATTTTTTCAAGGCTAAATAAACTAGGCTTATGTTTTTTTTTTTTTATACCTTTATTTATACAGGTAAATCCCATTGAGACCGAAGACTCTTTTACAAGGGAGACCTGTTTTCCTTTCCCTACGTTACCATTCACACACACATCATACACCGATAGCAGCAGGCTAACTATCGACATTCACACGAGGCAAGGTGGGTGAAGTGTCTTGCCCAAGGACACAGCAACTATGACACAGGTGGCAGGGCGGGGATCGAACCTCCAACCCTTTGATCATCGGCCGACCCGCTCTACCACCTGAGCCACATTCGCTTTATGTGAGTGTTGTTTTTTTACCTGGCAGTGTGTGTATGAAGGCGCTGACTTGCTCTACGCTCCAGTGTGCGGTAGCTGGTCTGACGGTGGTCGACGCCGCCGCAGATAAAGCCGCAGAAGAAGAAGAAGAAGTAGAAGAGGAAGTAGTAGAAGAAGAAGAAGTGGCGTTGGTGTTAGTGAGCGTTGGAGCGGACGCCCTCCGAGCTCTCCGGGCCGCGCGCCGCTCCATCCGCGCCGTCATGGCAACGGCCGGGTCGTTATCGTCGCTGACATCATCGGGTTCCATTCCGTGGTCTACTTCCTGGTCCGATTCTCCTTCTTCTTCTTCTTCTTCTTCTTCTTCTTCCTCTTCGTCGGTTGTAACTTTGTCCTTTCCGTCTTTCTCCCTCCGACCGGCGCTCCATAGGTCTCGAGGCTGATGATGAAAATAAAATATAATACATATATATATAAGTGAAGTGAGTCCATAACGTCAATATTTTAATATTTAGGGTGAAATATCTGCTTCTGTGGCCAGATTTAGGATGGTTAGAAATACCCGGATGTCCTATTACATCCGGCCGAGAATTTTAGTGTTGAAAACCGCACCCTATTTGGGCGATTCTGACCCATAATCCAGTGCGCACTGGAAGTGACGTCACATCGACGAAGCCTCCATATGAAAACAAACAGGGATGTGACGGATATAAAAGCAAGAGGCAAGATCAAGGCCCAATGTTATGATGAAATTAAAAGTAAATGCCTACTGCATCCTAACTAGATTATTTTTATGGTCAGATGTAGTATGTAGAATAGAGAAAAGAAAGAGTATGTGATTTGGGACACAGCCACAGTATATTATGTAATGCTGCGTTCAGGGTCCCTACCAGTAACAGTATATGTAATGGTGTGTTCAGGGTGCCTACCAGTCGTAGTAACAGTGGTTTCCCGGGCACAGACTCGGCTCTGTTCAGTGGCGGACGCGGCCTCTCCGTCCGACTGGCCGCACTCAGAGCCCGAAGCCGCTTTGTCAGACGCACATTGAACCTAGCACGGGAACACAAGCATTCAACATTCAAACATTATTTATCATTACTATATTTTGTTGTTTTTGTTTATTTATTTACTTATTCATTTATTCATATTGTTTACATTTATATATATAAAAAAAAAATGTTGTAGGATGATGTAAATGTAAAAATAATTAATCAGAAATACTATATGATCCTACAATAAAGTATAAAAAAATAAAAAATAAAAAAATTCAATAATCAAGTCATATTCAGTCAATTTCTTTATTTTTAAGAAAATTATTTGGCATTTTTCTCCTTGTTTTAGTATTGCAATATATATTAAATTTTTTAAGATAATTTTTTGGCATTTTTTCTTTATTTTTTAGACAGTTTTGTAGAGACAGAGATGAACTGTGCCAGAGAGGGGAATGACATGCAGAGAACGACCCGGGC
>CM047525.1:25567456-25569956 GCA_026122265.1 Ammodytes dubius
ACACTTTCAAGATGCGGCACTAGGCCTTGTCCAAATATGCAGAAATATGGACTATATGAGACACTTTTAAGGGAAAATAAAAAAAAAAAAAAAAATTCAGCTATTATGCACTAAATTAAACGTACTTATGGATATTATAATACTTTCAACAAAATCTGCTAGGAAATAAAACCCAAAATTCTACACACTGCAGGTTTAAGTTAAAGGTGTTCCAAGGAACATTCAGTTTGTGTTAATTCTAGCGCCCCCCTTTGGACAAAAGTGGTAGTGTTTTTACTACACCAGCTGTTGTTCCTGGTGAGCGTATACCATGACAAAAGCATTATAGTTGCAATATAGCCAAGGTAAAAAGAAAAGAAATGTAAATTTCTGGAACGCTCATGGTGTAGTGTTAGACCCCCCCCACCCCACCCCCCTCCATAGAGTCTCAGTCCTCTTCACAGCAGACCGGGTTAGAATCCAGCCCGGGTCGTTCTCTGCATGTCATTCCCCTCTGACACATTTCATCTCTGTCTCTACACACTGTCAATAAAAATAAAAAATGCCCAAAGATTATCTTGAAAAATAAAAATAGTTTATGTCTTACCCTGAATCAAACCCTAATGGTTTTGGGCTCCAGGCTCAAGTCTGTAACGGTATCAGACGGTGACATAACATCGGTGTTGTGATGCAGAATGTGACCGGTGCGGTTTTCAGTCTGGTCCATAGCGCTGTCTCCTCTCTTCTCTTCTAGCTTTTTCTCCTTAAAATTTAATTAAAAAAAACTTTATTTACAAAGCACTTTACAGACACAAACACACACAAACAGTCAAGTATGAGTACTTACTGGAAGAAAAGAACACTTAAAGCTATAGTGCGTAACTTTTTAATATAAACAAATGTTGGTCACATTCAACACTGGTGCAGGAGTTTGGAAAAATCCCAAGAAGAGCCCAAGAAATGTTTCAGTTGTTGATTCTACTGCTAAGAAAATAAAACCTGGACGTACAGCAGAAGGTATAAAATCCATGTGCCATCACTGAAGGCTTTACCTCATGTAGATGTAACCCACACAGTGTTGTTGTAATTACTCAGAATTCCTCATGGGGGGCGACAGAAGTTGCGCACTATAGCTTTAAAAGCCTAGGTCAACAAAGACGTAAATCAAATAAATAAACACATATAAGATTAAATAAATAAATAAAACATTATAAAATAATACTACAACTCTTTATTATATTATTGATAAATTAAATATATAATACATTTTAATTAAATTAAATTAACGTAAAATAAATTAATAATAATAAATAAATAATAAACACGTAAAAAAGACATTTTTTTTAAAATTAATTAATACATTTAAAAAAATTAAAAAAAAAATCAAAAATTTTAAAGATAACTCAACTCGTGTATGGGATGAGGGTTGAGGGACAGGATAAATAGAAGCATTTGCAACATGTACTGTTTTCTGTTTATGAAAAATGTTTGGTGCCAGTGAAAAGAAAACAAGGATAAAAAAAAATAATTATTATAAAAAAATAATACCTCAACTCTTTCACTCTGGCCTTGCTCCGTGACTTCCATGTGTTGTTCTTCCTTTCCATGTGTCTCCTTCTCTTTCCGACTGACTGATTCTTGCTCCGTTGAAATCCTTCGTTTATCGTCACTCGCTTTCGCTTTTTGGTCTTCCTTTTCCACTCTCAAGTCCGTCCCAAATATTCCCACATCATCTCCGATTCCTTGTCCAATCTCGTCGCTCTTTTTAGCCGCTGCTGCTACTTTTTGAGTTTGAAATTGCGTCCCAATCTGACCAGTAGTAGGGGAGACTGGGGTCATAAGACACACTTTTTTTGGCATTGGCGGCGAATTTAAGGGAATACTACTCCGCTTGTCCTCTTCCACACTGAAAGTCCGTTTTGTTGGTGATTGTTGGTGGCCCGACACTTCAGAAGTCGCTGCAGGCTTTACCGATGTTTGTGTGTACGTGCCGGGTTGTTGCGTTTGCGTCTGCCGTCCCGAAGAAAGCGCGATTATTTGAAGTTGCCTCGCGGCTGATGGCGTGCGTTCGAAGTGATGTGTAGCAACAGACATAGAAGAAGGGTTTGAGCTATTATTATTAGCGGATACTGAGCTACTGTGTTGAGATTGAGATTGGTTAGGCCCTAGCATCGTCTGCATTGTGGGTTTTTGCGCTAACGGACAGCTCTTGATAGCGGACAGTGGTCTATGTTGTGTCGGGGGGGTTTGACTTGAGGAAGGGGAAGGGGCGGGGGAAGGGGCGGCGGCGATAGGTTGTAAGGTTGAGATTTGCCGCGGAGATATTGTCGCTCTGTGTCCGTTTGGGGAGTGGAGACGCGGGCGCAGAGGGACAGCCCGGACAGGAGAATACAGAGCTGCAAGAGAAAGAAAAAAATATTAATAAAAATAAATAATAATTTGGTTTATATACTGTATTTAACACCATTTAGATACAAGGAAATTCAAGTTGACTTACATGGCCTCAAAATACATTCAAAAT
>CM047525.1:25574956-25596892 GCA_026122265.1 Ammodytes dubius
TTTACATCTCCTGCTGTCAACATAGCCTACTAAGATTTAAACCTGCAGTGTGTAGAATTTTGGGTTTTATTTCCTAGCAGATTTTGTAGAAAGTAATTATAATATCCACAGATAAATTTAATTTAGTGCATAATAGCTGAAAAAAAATGTTTTAATATTTTTTTCCCTTAGAAAGGTTCTCATATATGTTCATATTTCTGCATATTTTGGACCAAGGCCTAGTGCCGCCATCTTGAAAGTGTCATAGTTGGAATGTCATCAGGTGCATTGTTTAGAATTTAGAATTGTTCTTGTCCTTGAAGGCCACTGTAGCTTCTGTTATTATTCTAAAGGGTTGGGGTTACCCAGGGAGCGTTGCATTCTAGAACTTTCTAGAACTTTCTTGATGATGTCATATTACACACTGCACCTTTAAGAAAAGTTATATTTTTATTAATTAGCTTTTACATGTTTTATTTCTATTCATTCGCTTTTTTCTAATGTGTATTATGTATTTTAATCTTACTTGCCCCTGTAAAGCACGTTGAGTGGCCTTGTGTCTGAATTGTGCTATGTAAATAAAACTTGCCTTGCCTAAGATTTGTAAATGTAATAAAATTTGATAATTATGTTTTTTTTATTGTTATGAAGTGAATTTTTATACATGAAAGAACTAGGGAGACGCAAATGCAAATGTACATGCAAATTAAGGGCGACACAATGCAGGGTGAAGCATTGTTTTTTTCAAGCAAGCCTTGGTCTAATCAGAAGTTTGTTTGTTGTAGTGTGCGTGTGTGTGTGTGTGTGTGTGTGTGGTGTGTGTGTGTGGTGTGTGTGTGTGTGTGTGTGTGTGTGTGTGTGTGTGTGTGTGTGTGTGTGTGTGTGTGTGTGTGTGTGTGTGTGTGTGTGTGTGTGTGTGTGTGTGTGTGTGTGTGTCTGTCTGTTTTGAATGTGCCTAAAGTTTTGAACAATACAGGAGAATAAATAGCCTACTACTGCATTATATTATTTTATATTATATTATATTATATTATATTATATTATATTATATTATATTATATTATATTATATTATATTATATTTGTGTCACCCTGAACCTGAATTTTGTCTTTTTCTTTCCATAAATACAGACATTTTCCACCATAAATTGATGCATAAAATATATCAGCAAGATACGTGATAGCCTATTAAGTTTTTTGATGCTCAATATTTTCGGAGTGAAAATTAACCCTCAAACCCCCAGCGAAACCGAACGCCATGTGTGCAAAATCTGGACGAAAATATTCTCAAAAGTGTTTATCTAGTTGGCGTGTGTGCTTGAGTGTGTGTGTGTGTGTGTGTGTGTGTGTGTGTATGTGTGTGTGTGTGTGTGTGTGTGTGTGTGTGTGTGTGTGTGTGTGTGTGTGTGTGTGTGTGTGTGTGTGTGTGTGTCAAGTCTGCAACATCACCACGCGCAAGAAGCAGGTGCCACTCCACATCTGGCCTCCTAACTATATAGACCCGCCACACACACACACACACACACACACACACACACACACACACACACACACACACACACACACACACACACACACACACACACACACACACACACACACACACACACACACACACACACACACACACACACACCACACACAACACACACACACACAATTCTCACCTATTAGCGCATTAACACGTTACCAGTTACATTTTGCATCTCGCTCGCTGAGGTGACAGCAGTTAGGCCACAGATCACGCATGTGTGTCTAAAAAAAAGATGGAGCTTACTAGGCCGCTATGCTTCAAGTAGTCTCACGATACGATAATAACATTTGGGGGGAAAACTGTCACGTTCTCCCCCCCCCACCCCTTTCAAAGCGTAAAAGGCTATTCGTTCACCTACCCTGTGTGTATTTGGCGATGGTCCTTTAGCTTATTCCTGCTGGCGTAGTCCATGCGAAAGTGCACGCATTTTGTTTGATAAAAAAAAGTCAGTTGGTATATTATCTGATGAGCGGGTCTGGTCTCTCTCTCTCTCTCTCTCTCTCTCTCTCTCTCTCTCTCTCTCTCTCTCTCTCTCTCTCTCTCTCTCTCTCTCTCTCTCTCTCTCTCTCTCTCTCTCTCGCTCTCTCTCTCTTTTAGCAAAGGGGCGACAGAGCAGAAATGGGCGTGTATTGGAGATTTTACTTCCTACTCTGACAGCGCATATACAGTCTGTTGTGGTCGTGGTGTGGTGTGGTGTGTGTGTGTGTGAGGTGTGCACGTCACTACAAAATAATCTAACCTACAATTATCTGTCTTTCGCGTTGACGCAGCAGGACAGAATAAAGCGTTACAAGTTGCATTGACACACACACACACACACACACACTCAGGCCCTGGTTGTGATGTGTCTGTGTGTGTGTGTATGTGTGTGTGTGTCGCACTTTGATTAGGATTTCATCTCACATCTTAAACCACCAGGCTCTGTCCCCTTTCCCACCGTGAAGTAATCCGCAAATCAAGCATCCATAGGCGGGTAGATTGGGTAGAGTTTCTCGGTTGGACGGTGGACCTCCAGGGTTTTTCTCACCTACCGGCTCGGTGGTGGGATCCAGGCCGGCTTGGGAAGCCTGTGAAGCGGATACGAACGGCCTGGTTAGTCCGCTGCTGCTGGCTGCTGGAGAAATGCAATGGAAGGCAGTTTTTTTTTTCTTTTTTTTTTTTTTGCACAGAGAGACAGAGGCGAGACAGCACCACTCAGAGTTTAGGAGGACTAGAAAGATTCGCATACTGTACACAGCATCATGAAAAGCATAGTGATAACTGCATAATAACATTGGTAGTAGGCCTTTCCTAGAAATGCATTTCGGCGCTTATAGCCTACAGTTTTTAGGCCTACTACTGTAGTTTAGGCCAACTAACAAATAAAACAATATTCCAAACACAAAAATATTATTGGTTAATTTGGTTTACCCAGAGATGGAGGAAGCATTAATTTTTCATTTATTTTTCATTTAACTTTTATTTATCCTCGAGAGACCAATTGAGGGGTGACCCTCATTTACAATGACGTCGAGTTCAAAACAAATTCAAAGGAAAAACAACATTACATAAACAATATTCAATGCAAATACATCAAATACAAAACAACAGGTGAAGAGAAAAAAAAAAACAATTGAAACATTTACACAGTGGTGAAGAGTGGCAGCAATTAAAATTAAATGGGTGAAAGTACAATATAGCCTAATTAAAACAGTTACAGGTAGAGTTTGGCAGATTTAAGATAGTTTGTTTAAATTGGTTAAAGGATATGAAGGTCAGATCCTTTACTGAAACAAAACAGCAAAGCAAAATGTATTTTGTGTATCAACTGGTATCATGATATTCCCTGAAATATGATTTAATATTCAAAAGCTTAAACTCTTCATAAATAATCCCAGGAAACTATTTTTTCTCATTTTTAAAAATTAGCTTTTGGTGTTTTCATTCATTAGGTGCATTTTGTAATATCGGAGTATTTAGCATCATCTAGTGGTGAGATTGTAGATGTCAACGCTCCCTTGCTAACCCCTCCCCTTTGTGGAGAATTTACAGAAACTACGGTGGCCTTCAAGGACAAGAAGCTATAGTTACGAAAGATGGCATCATCCACCACTGCCTCAAGTCTTTCCACAATATCAAGTGATGGTGTGAAGATTTATTTAGTTATTTATTCTATAGTACTTCTTCTTCTTGGTCTTCCAACAGGTGCATTTCCCCAGGACGCCCACTATGTATAAAAAGGTGTAAGGCTGTTAAGTTAACATGGCGGTGCAACATGGCGGCCACAGCGCCCAAAATGCACTAAGAAAAACTATATAAAAATAACATTCTTTGCACTGATGGTCTCGTTTGCTGTTACATGTTATTTATGATCATCAGAGGAAAATTGAGACTGTTTCAGAAATATTTAAAAGTTCCTCGTAGCTACTTTAAAAACACTCAAACATAGGCCTATGTGTTTACTTTATAAATAGCTTAGACAATCTATTAAGTGTTATGTAGTAACCTGTGATCTGTGTGTGTGTGTGTGTGTGTGTGTGTGTGTGTGTGTGTGTGTGTGTGTGTGTGTGTGTGTGTGTGTGTGTGTGTGTGTGTGTGTGTGTGTGTGTGTGTGTGTGTGTGTGTGTGTGTGTGTGTGTGTGTGTGTGTGTGTGTGTGTGTGTGTGTGTGTGTGTGTGTGTGTGTGTGTGTGTGTGTGTGTGTAATCGGATGAGCCTCAGTCATTGAACAAACCTCCCACTGACTTTAATCTGAAGCGTCATTAAACTTTGCACACGAACACACACAGTGAGAAACCGCTCTGCCTTCAAAATAAAATGTTGAGTTAGAAAAAATGGACATCAGTAGGCCTAAATCACTGAAAATTAAAAACTTTTAATTGCAAAGGTTTCAAGGCGTTAAACAAATTTCTTGAGGACAGGCGATGGTTGCCTATATAGATCTATATTTTTTAGGGGACCACATTTTTAGTAGACTAGTTTTTATTAGTTTTTAATTAATTTTATATAACACTATAAAAGAAAGTGCATAAGTAAAGTCTCAAAAATATTTTGACATTTTCATCCAGGGCTCTTTGTCTTAAACTTGAAGGATAGTCAGTTTACTTTTGTAAAAGAAGAAGGAGACATTTTTTTTTTGAGAAGCTTAAAACATAGAAATCTGTTACCTTTTATTGACATTGCTTTATATTTTAATTTCTATTAATTTCAACTATTTTTAATAATTTTATCTTTACTCTACACACAGGTAACACTCTCTTATATCATTTATGTATTTCCAGTTGAAATTTGAGTAAATACTGTCTACCTGTTGGGCCTTTTATTTTGAAAGTTATCTCAGGAACGTCTTCACTCTGCTCCGCGTGACTTGACCATTTAGTTGTTAGGGTCAAAGCTCCATAGCAACCGAACGAGAAAGTTGAATTTTTCTTTCGTTTTTCAGTGTTTTTTTTGTCTTTTAATGGGTAAATATTAAGAAGATGACGCAACTCTTCCAGAAAGACAGAAGAGTATGTTTGAGATCATTATAAAAACATGCCATCGACGAAAGTTATCAAGCAGAAACCGGTGGAGGCTACAACGACAACCACACGGAAAACTAAACCGGTGAATGTGAAGGTAAATAGCCTAGGCTACAGCGCTGAGTGAACGAGGGAACTGTTCAGAAATTGCTTAGCCTACTTAATTGATTTATTGATTGAAATTCTTACGTTACAGTTGCTCCAATTTCTAACAGAAAACACATGTAAAGCAGTGTAAGGAATATTTGCCACAAGGTTTAGCCTAAAAATGTAGCCTAATCCAGGGACGTTGGATGTAGGCTATGTAAGAATAAAAAGTAGGCTAAATAAGCATGACATTATACTAAAATCGGCTAGGCCTATGTAAACAATGTAGGCCTATTTTGAAATAACTAGGCTATTGTCAATAAGATATGGTACATGCCTGCACCAACAAATAATAGGCCTACAATTGCCTATAATAAGGGATGTGTAGGCCTACTGTTATCGTAATGATGAAATAGGCTATTGCACTTGAAAATGCATTATAAATAATAGGCCTAATTGTCTTCAATCTTAATCGTACAGGTTGAAAGTGAACAGTCCAAGGTGCAGCAGTTGGTTCCGGCTGTGCGTAAAAGCCGCGCGTGGAGCTGCTCGCGTGCCCCACAGCAGAAAGTCACGTGCGAGGAGAGAGAGAGAGGAAAGACGGTCAGACCCTGTTGTGACCGGAGAGCCAGGTCCAGTTCCACACATGGACCCATTGTAAAAGGTTCGCACGTGCTTTTGGGTGACCATTCATAAATATTATAAAATGTAGTCAGCCTTTCCTGGACTATATAGCAGCGCTGAAGTGACCTTCATGACACCTTTTTGAATTTTATTTTATTTTTGCTTAATATTTACCTTTTAGTTAAATCAATTTCATAGACACCTGTTAAGTAGAGTACGCCATGTGCATATTTGTTTATTTGGGGGCGACTGTGGCTCAGTTGGTAGAGCGGGTCGGCTGATGATCAAAGGGTTGGAGGTTCGATCCCCGCCCTGCCACCTGTGTCATAGTTGTTATGTCCTTGGGCAAGGCACTTCACCCACCTTGCCTCGTGTGAATGTCGATAGTTAGCCTGTATGAATGTGTGTGTGAATGGTAACGTGGGAAAGGAAAACAGGTCTCCCTTGCAAAAGAGTCTTCGGACTCAATGGGATATACCTGTATAAATAAAGGTTAGTTTACTTTATAAAATCTATTAAGTGTTATGTAGTAACGTGTGTGGGGTGTGTGTGTGTGTAATGTGTATAGGTTCCACCCATGGGCCCATTATAAAAGGTTCCACTGCTACTAGAGTAACCACAGAACGGAAGAAAGTGACAAACAGCGGCAGACATGATGACACGTCTGCTGTGGACAAACGTCAGACCAACGGCATCAAAGAGGCTCAGAGCAAAACCAGCAAATACCACACTCACAGGTGAGACAATATTTTTTTTATTTTATTTTTTTTAATTCCAGACACAGAGAGAAAACGGTCCATACAATATAATAATAATATAATACAATACAAAAACAGTAAAAAGACAAACAACAATAAAAAAGACTAAAAAAGACTCCAGCTGTCAGTTCCACACTACACAAAGAGTGTTCAGATATTAGCAATAGAGGAGGAACATTTTTTTTTTAAAATTTTTAATTTAAATTTTTTTTTTCAGAAAACAATACAATACAAAATGAAAAGCATAAAAATACAATAAACAAAATGTATGTTTAAATGACTTCACAAAAAAAAAAAAAGAAAACAAATTATCTGTATTGATGTGATATGCCTGAAAAGGAGCAGGAAGAAGTATACACTAAAAATTAAGCCATAGTGCGTAACTTTTTCACATAAATGATGTTGATGCATTAGTCTAGACCAGGGGTCTCCAACCTTTTTTCAACTGAGAGCTACTTTGAAAAAATGTAAGTGGCCAAGAGCTACTTGTATCAAATCGCTTATATTTATTTACATAGCACACATCAAATGAATTAAGCTTCTGTTTGTACACGTGTGAAATTGCAATACCCAATGCTTATCATAAATAATTTCCCATCAAAGGTCCAAGAACACATTACTTTACACTTTTTGTGGGCCACATATCACTGAAAATTGACATCAATGTGTATATTACACTTTTTATTCTGTGACGCAACAGTGTTTCCCCAGGAAATGTCTTAGTCAAGGCGGTCACCACCCAGGCGTGGAGGAGGCGCGGCGCGCCGAAAATTTTGGGGGTATTTTGCTCAAAGATGCCAATACGCACTACAGAAATAAACAACTGCTTATTTGAATAAAACAGACAACTGACCTTACAGTTGTACATTTTTAAAATTCCTTTTTGGATAGGGGGCTGTTGTGAGATTATTGTGGACAATTAGGCCTACTGTGATAACCTATAATTCATTAATGGTTATTATTAGCCTACTTGCTTGATTTCTTTTTAAATTCAGAGGTTATTGGTCGTTTTGGAACATGTATTTCCCAATTTAAAACGTAAAAATAAAGCAGCATTGAAAATTCAGAAAATAAATCTTGTATGGCTACACTAGCAATAGTTGAAATAATAAATAAAATGTGTTTTCCCCTTAAAATGATTAAATACATTTATGCAAAGGTCAAAGACAGTGCATGCCGTAGTCATGCATGGCCGCATGCAGAGCCGCAGAGCAGCACACACACCAGCTGATAGAGAAACGCTTTGAGACACATGTGAACATTTATTTACCGCAAATCGCAAAGTTTTGACCATGGGAAGAGGTGCATTTACCTTCATCAGATGTTTAACTTGTAAAAAAAAAAAAAAATTTTTTTTTTTTTTTTTTTTTTTTTTTTTTTTTTTTTTACAAGTCGGTCAACCTATCAGGCGAGCTACTGAAAACCCGCCCGCGAGCTACCGGTAGCTCGCGATCGACCTGTTGGAGACCCCTGGTCTAGACAGTATGTGTGTGTTGGGGGGAGTCTGTGCATATTTGAGTTCAGGGTGGTTATTGTGGTTATGGAGGGAAAAAAAGCTGTCCTTAAAGCTATATTGCGTAACTTTTTCACATAAATGATGATGATTGTGTACTAGACAGTGTATGTGTGTTGGGGAGTCTTCTAGGGAAGAAGCTGTTCCTTTAAAATGAATGTTGGGTCCAGTCAAGCCATTGCTAAAAGAGTTGAAACACATTTGATTAAGCCTATTAACAGCTCCACAAAATTCTCTCTGTATTCCTCATTATAGCTGACTTCACCTTTAATTCACAGCCTAGGCTCTGTAAATGGGCATGTAAACAAAGAGGGCCCATCGTAGGTACAGCAACATGCCCAGGTAAATACAATAGTCCTGATTATTTGATTTGATTTTATTAGGATCCCCATTAGCTGATGCAGAAACATCAGCTACTCTTCCTGGGGTCCACACAAAACATATACAAAAAATAAAAACATATAAAAAAAAAATTAAAAAAAATGTATACAAAGAAAAACAATCACAAAACATATAGGAACGAAACCATTAATACACAAAAAAACAAAAAAACAAAAAGCATTTAAAAATTTAAAAAATATAAAAATAGCAGGTCTCTAATCTCTAATGCGGACAGCAATTAGGTGTTGTTTCACATGTTTTTTGAAACCAGTTTTATTCAGATTTTTAGATTATCTGTGTCCCTGCTGTGTGTATAACGGTCTAAGGCCATGTGGTGAGTGGATTAATCCCTCACGCTTTACCTCCCACTGTCTGTCAGGACAGACCGGCCGCTAACCTGAACGTACACAGACAAGGAAAACACAGCACATGCTTTGGGTGACCATCTGAGATTTATACTTAAATGTAGGGTGTTTTGATAAGCTTTTATAAAAATCGGATTCAAAATAAATATTATAAAACTTAATTTTCAGGGCTTTAAACCTGCAGTGTGTAGAATTGTTGGTTTTAGGACTAAAATAATTAATCTTTTCTCTGTTTCAGTTCAAAAGCTTTCACCGTCATCCCTCCGAACCCCAAGAAGAGGAAAGAGATCCAGAAAAGTGAGTCGCCATCTTTGTGTTTGTGTGAATAAGATGGTTCCAAATCTCATACTCTTTCTTTTCTCTATCCTACATACTACATCTGACCATAAACAGTATGTAGTTAACATGCAGTATGCTACAATTGGGACATACTTTTACTTATTTATTTCATCCTAACATGGCTCCTTGATCTTGCCTCTTGCTTATATATCCATCTCATCGCTGCATGGTTGTTTTCACATGGAGGCTTCGTCGATGTGACGTCACTTCACGTGCGCACTGGATTGTGGGTCAGAATCGCCCAAATAAGATGCAGTTTTCAACACTAACAATCTTGGCCGCATGAAGTAGGACATCCGGGTACTTCTAACCATCCTAAATCTGGCCACAAGAATCGGGACATCCTAAATCTTCTTTCTACATACTATAGAGTAGAAAGTATGCGATTCGGAACGCAACTTGTGTTTCCATGTTGTCTTGATTGTGTCGTGTGATTGGTTGAACAGATGCGGCGGCCGAACTCGCCGCTTTAGAAGAACTGCGTCTGAGCCGAGCGATGGCCTACGTGTCCATCGACCCCAGCAGTGTTGGTGAGACAAACACACACACACGCACACACACACACACACACGCACACACACACACACACACACACACACACACACACACACACACACACACACACACACACACACACACACACAGTGCGGAGTACGAGGTAGCAGATCGTGAGGAGAGATTCACTGATTTTGACTAAAAGTGATTTTGACAACAAGCGTTCTCCAGAATTACTGACTCTGTGTGTGTGTGTGTGTGTGTGTGTGTGTGTGTGTGTGTGTGTGTGTGTGTGTGTGTGTGTGTGTGTGTGTGTGTGTGTGTGTGTGTGTGAATGTGTGTGTGTGTGTCTGTGTGCACTTGCGTGCATGTGTGTGTGCCTGCGTGTGTTTGTGTGTGTGCGTGTGCGTGTGCATGTGTGTGTGTGCTTGTGTGTGTGTGCCTGCGTGCGTGTGTGTGTGTGTGTGTGTGTGTGTGTGTGTGTGCGTGCGTGCGTGCGTGCGTGTGTGTGTGTGTTTATTGACAGGAGGCTGTTTGAGTCTGGAGGAAGTTCGGTTAAAGCAGCAGCAGGATATGATGCAAGCCAAGAGGAAACCCAAACCGGTCAGACCATTTATAATTCACATAGACAGGCAGACAGACAGACAGACAGACAGACAGACAGGCAGACAGACAGACAGACAGACAGACAGACAGACAGACAGACAGACAGACAGACAGATACATAGATAGATAGATATATCTATCTATCTATGTATCTGTCTGTCTGTCTGATCGTCACTCTTAAAACAAATGGTGCTATATAGAACCTTTTAGGGTGCTATTGCTTGGTACATATATGGCACCCTCAAAAGGTTCTATATAGAACCATGTCATAGGGTTCATTCCTTGGGGTTCTTTGTTGCGAAACAAAATGGTTCTATATAGAACCTTTTCAAAGCAGGGGTGCCATATTGGCCCTGGCTCTGGCCCAGTGGATTAATTTGACACCCATTTCATTGCCTTATTGATCGGCTGGCCACATTTTTCTATAATTCTGCAGAGTTACCACGTGTTTCTTTATCAAAATAAACAAATTTAAAAAACCATAAAGATATTTAAACTCTATAGATAGATAGATGGATGGATGGATGGATGGACGGACGGACGGACAGACAGACAGACAGACAGACAGACAGACGGACAGACAGACAGACAGACAGGCAGACAGACAGACGGACAGACAGACAGACAGATAGAACTTTTAATTTCAATTCATTGTGTGTTTTGTGCTTCTTTGTTTCAGATCAAGCTGATGGAGAGTACGCCTGTCCTGAGAAGTTGATCGTCAAATGATCAGTTGTGATTTGAAACAAAATACAAAATGTAAATGATATATGTGTGTAGAAAAATATGAATGTACACTTTGCTTTACACTGTTTGTTTACAAGGATATCATACAGCCACAGACAAAAACATTTTGTATATAGTTGTTTATTGTGGTTTGTGTAATGTATTTTGTATATAATGTGTCTATGTGATATACAAATCATACCGTTTAATGGGTTAGTTCACACAAACACTCTTTTTTCAAAAATCTCAATCACTAGTTAGAGTATTTAGACATTTTCGTTAAATTTCTCTCGTAGCCTATAGTATTGTTATGATAAAATCAGTTCCACAATTAATTTTCTTGTGAATTTTGGTCTTTTTTTTTGCAACAATAAAGTGTTTTAATCATGATAGAAGTCTGATATCCTGTTTGTTTCTGGTTGGAGCTTTCTACAGCTGTAATGCATGTGATGTGTTTGGCACCTTTTAACAAACCAAACTTTATTCGTAAAAACAAAGTTGACAATTTACTACAACTAAAAAAAAACTCTACAAAAAAAAACTACAATTCCTAATTTTATTCATAAGTATCATGAACAATATTCGTAGCTATGTAGGACTCGCTACCTATTTAGTGCTGTTAAATTTCCAGAAGATTTTTGTATTGAGTTTCGAGTTAGATTTTTAAAATAGTATAATTTTTTTAATGTAAATTTAGCCTCATATTCATTAAAAATACATTGACACCATATTCTACTTACAATAAATCCCGTTTAGTAGTTTAAAAGCTGTTTTCGATTTGCTCACAGACAGACTTTCACTTCTCTACCTGATTCAAGGTGTGGTCTGTGAACACTTCATCACGCCATTCTTACATAAGTGTTTCTGAGGGGATTGGCAGTGTTGTGTAAGTGGGCTGATAGTCACTACTGTATATATACCAGGCGATCTGTTCTCTATATGAGGCACTTTTATTTTATTTTATTTTATTTTATTTTATTTTATTTAAATTGTTTACTTTGCACTTTGAAATGTATAAAAGATTTTGTATATATATTCATCAATTTTTTTTTTTTTTTTTTTTTTTTCGTTTCAGTAATTTTGGAAAAACCTGGCAAAATTATTTATTTGGTTATGTATAAATATAAATGTCTACATAAAAAAATACTTCTACAGATTTATTGAAAACACTCGTTAACATAATTAAATGGGTTAAGGTTACTTATTTTTAGAGAGTGAAAAAAAAAAACTAATTGCATGTAATTCTCGTATCCACCACTGGAGGGCGTTTTGTGCCTAGTTCAAAGGCAGTGAAAGTGCAAAGGGTGGGATCGGGTGGGATGCTGAAAATGACCGCACAGCAAATTGTGTAAATCACGACTGAATACTAACCTATGTGGTTCCCTTAAGAAATTAACTGTCCCTGCGTTCCAATCCCCATACTTCCATTCTATTTAGTATGCCAGAAACAGATTTAGGATGTCCCAATACATGCACGTCAATTGTAGTGTGCTGAAAATACATAAATGCCCCACTAACTCCAATAGCATTTTGGAGTATTCGTCTTTATTCTTGACATTTATCAACATAATGAAAAAAAAATCTTCCTTATCTGATTTTTTTTCTCTCCTGTCTGTGGCCCTAAAACTCTTCTGTACTTTAGTATGTAGTGTAGTAAAAAAGAAAGAGTAGCTATGTGAATTGTAACGCAGGGTGTTATTAAATATATAAAGGCTATGTAGATATATTATAGTCAGATTGTAAAACATTTAAATAATAGCAGTTAGATAAGGTTACAGCTAAATATCTTCAAATTATGGTCAGTTGCTTGAAATTGTATTTGTTTTAATTTTTTTTTTTTTGATTTTTAATGTCAAACTGTAAGGCTCTGTATAACACACACACACACACACACACACACACACACACACACACACACACACACACACACACACACACACACACACACACACACACACACACACACACACACACACACACACACACACACACACACACACACACACACACACACCCACTACAGCTAAATGTCAACATTCCAATTGCATCCTGTCGAGCGTTTGTCGAGCATGCATGATTAAAATGTCACATTAGGTGACTGGAACAGCCGAATGCGCATGCGTGAGAGATATTGCAATATCTGTAGTTTTTATAAGCAGCTGTATTTGTTTTTGCGACGCCATCACTGTAGTTCAATCGACACGCAATTCGGTGACGCTGATGTTGCGTTCAAGGAATCCTCGTAGAGTTCAAACGGTTCATGCCAGTAAAGTTACTTCAGTGGTGAGTCAATTTTATTATGAATGGAAACATGTGCAGGCCTGTATTCAGTTTTTTTTAACTCAACGTGGCTCCTGTTGCAAAAGTTTATCTGTTTTAATTTAGAAATTAACCAGCATGCAATAATTGTGGATATATACTTACGTCATGCACTGATGGGAACATAGGATTATTAAAAAAAAAAAAAGTTTATTTTCTTGTTTTTTTGTTATTTTTTTTGCATATTATTATTATTATTATTATTATTATTATTATTATTATTATTATTATTATTATTATTATTATTATTATTATTATTATTATTATTATTATTATTATTATTATTATTTTTAAAGTGGTTCCTTGTACAAACCCTAGCCTGTAAAGTGAAGAGTCTTAGAACATTGTTATAACCGTAGCAACACTGTGGAATTCCCACGTGGACAAATCTTAGCACTTTCACCCACTAACCCTGTTTATCACTTGATTAGCTTTTGTGTTAGGCCTAGAATTGCTAATGACAATTTAGTTCGACATTGTAGTGAAGGGCTATATACTAATAATGAAAAAACAGTCAAAATAGCACTAAATTGCGAAGATTTTGACATATTAGAATGAAGTAATTTGGGTGGATTGGCCTATGTGTGCGCTTATAGGGCTACACTCATAAGAAAACAATGGTGGATTGATTAAACATTTTCAAATAAAGACAATGTTGTTTGGAACATTGTAGGCAAGGCAAGGCAAGTTTATTTATATATCACAATTAAGAAATAGGCAATTCAAAGTGCTTTACAGGTAGCATAATAAAAATACATTCAAAATTAAGAAAATATTGAGGATGCATTTAAGACACATTGTAGAAAAAATTAACAATGATTATTTAGTTCGACATTTTAGTGAAGTTCTAAACTAATAAAAATAATGGATTTTGACATATTAGAATAAAGTTATTTGGGTGATTAGATAAGAAAATATTGAGGTTGCATTTAAGACAAGTTGTTAAAATCAAAATAGATAATTATTAGGCGTTTTTAGTTCGGCATTTTAGTGAAGTTCTACACTAATAAAATAAAAACTGTCACAATAGCACTAAAGAGCGAGGATTTTGACGTATAAGAATCGAGTTTTTGGTGGATTAGATTTTGAATTAGGCCTATGTGTGCACTTTTTAACTTTTTTGTCGTATCGTCCGTCCATTTTTCCCACGGCCCGTGAATGCGTCGTGACTGTGAGGCTGCTCAGCGGATCTTTGTGCGAACGGTCGCAGTTAGCAACAGACCGACAGCAACCAACACACACAAACAAAATAAGGACCAGAAGACCCCGAAAACGACCATTTACGGCGATTATACGGTGACCGCGACGGCCTTAGCATGGTAAGAAACCCCCCTGCTTATGTGATTACAGGCCCCTTGGCGTTATTTTGACTCTAATAATCAATTTTTACCGATAGCTAATTTTGTGGCTAATGCTAAAACGGCTAGCGAAGTGTTTTCCTGACTCATTATTGAAGCTAAGGGCTGCCATTTTACACCAACAACACTGGCATTTAGTGTGTACTGTCCTAACCAGTGCAGCTAGCTCACCCGAGACAGTGTGTGTGTTTTAATATAGCCCTAATATTACGCGTGTTTTTAAATGATTATAAAACACCGTTCAAATGGAGGCTGTATTTTGATCCCAAGCGCTCAAGGCTGGGAAGCTAACGTGGCTAACGTGGCTAGCAGCGTTGGCGTAGCACAATCTGACACCATTCTCGTTTCCCAATACAGATATATTACAAGAAGTGGTTCGTTTATAGGTTTATTGTCTTGTTTGGGATGTTTACGGATGTTTTTATGTAGCTAACGATGCTACAGCTAATCAAAATATCATTGACAAGCTACCTTCGGGGTCTCAAAAGCATTAAAAAAATAGCATTGGCTTTTATATTCTCAAAAATAAGGCCTTAAAAGTATTGAATTTCGCCCTCAAAGTATTCAATTTCCTTTCCTAAGGTCTTACATGTTTTGATTGCCTTTCTAAATACTCAGAAGGGTCGTGATGTAACAAAGAAGCACGTTTGGATTTTGTTATTGAGATTATACACACACTTCACAAAGCTATTGTTACAGTTTATCAACGTGAGTGTATGATAAATGTTATTTAGTACGAGTACTTTACAAATATACGTCTGTATTTCCATTTTATACTTCCTACTTTTGTCAGTATGGCCTGAGGTTGGTGTTAACTTTAATTTTAAGTTGCATTCAGAACGTATTAAAAGTTTAAAAAAATGTAACCGTCGAGAAAAAAAATGCTAGTTTGTAACCAACAGTGATTTATTCCACCACAATTGCCCAGATCATTAAAAAAAAAGACAAAATATAAAATATAATACTAGGAAGAATACTTGTTTCTTAATGGGAGCCAGTTTCCTAGTTAATACAAATAATAATATTTTGATTGTATAAGTTTACCCACATTTTGTTTGAGAAAAGTAGATGAGGAAATACATTATATAATTACTGACAAAATTTTATTTTATTTTGAAAATCAACATTTTAAATCAATGCAGGTACATTTTGTAATGTGAGCTTCTTACTTTTAATTGAAGCTCTGTGTGATCTTATTTAACTCTTTAACACTAGTGAACATTTTACTAAAAACAGTATAAATGACAAAAAATAAGTGAGTTTTTCTTAGTCTATAATTTTTAAGTGCAAAACAAACTATACTCAGGGTTGATTGAGCAGTCTTGAAGTTTTTTTTTTTTAACATTTTTTGTCCATAAAAGGCTCGCCATTTTTTCTCTGTGTAATGATGAGGCTTAATTGTACATGTGTAGACAAGTCTTATCCCCTCAGTCAGTGTGTGTGTGTGTGTGTGTGTGTGTGTGGACCATAGAAATGTATGTATGTTGGTATTCAGAGTTGTAGACCTTCTAGTGAAGAAGAATATATGATATATTTCTATATTTTATTGTGGTGAAAAATCTCCAGACTTGTCTATAGTTACATAACAGTGGCTGGCTCCATCCATCATATCCTTTGGAATTTGAGAGAAGCTTTTCAGAATAAAATATAAAAAATCAAATACAGATTGCACTGGGAGACAGAGTGTTTTCTTATGTCATATTTAAAGCTACAGCGCGTAACTTCTTTTTTTCATATTAATGAATGTAATTTACTTTCAAGCAATCGCCAAACGAGTTGATTAAGCCAATCAGCTCCACAAAACTCTCTCTGTATTTCTCAGTATGGCAGCGTTTACAAACTTGTGTCCCCCCCCTCACTGACACTGGTGCAGGAGCTCAGAAAAATCCCCAAGAAGAGCCCAAGAAATGTTTCAGTTGTTGATTCTACTGCTAAGAAAGAAAAAACCTGGACGTACAGCAGAAGGTATAAAATCCATGTGCCATCACTGAAGGCTTTACCTCATGTAGATGCAAAGTGTAGTCAAATTAATCTTTCTCTGCTTAACATCATATTGGTGCTCATGGCTGAAATCTTTTTGCATTAGTGTCTGGCACAGAGAATGACTTTCATCAGCAAAACTACTGTCAGCAAACTGTCAACACTCTGTCACTATTAGAAAGGATGTGGTTGTTGATATTATGCTCAAAACGGGCAAGAATTCACTTTGCTCCCTATGAAAGCAGTATTTAAAGGAATACTTACTTTCATTGCTTAAATAAGACATTGTTTCTTAGCAATTTTTGCCTGTTTAAATAAAGGTTGATGATGATGATGATGACTAAACCCAGACGTAACCGGCGTTCTATCATTATAAAATCACTATTATAATAATATGATGAATGAGGGTTTTCTTCCCTCAGTCTTCCCTTGGCCCAGCTGTACTGTTAATCCTAACCCTACATTGTAACATGAGTGTGATGTCACACATGGTAAAATGTAGGGTTAGACAGTGAGACCATAAAACACTCTTTCTGCCTTTTTCTCAGGCTAGGATGAACCGATTTCTCGATTTTTTTTTTTTTTTTTTTTTTTTCCACAGTTATACTACATAGGATCTCAGAGTTCAATACACCTTCATATTTCCACAGGTGAATTAGGTCTTTAAGTATATGATGGTGTCATTTACAGGGTTTTTCCTGGCTCAGAATGGGCCTTTTTTGGGGGGTGAGAACACAGGACAACTTGTTTGGGGTCGCGACTGCAACAGTAAAAGCGAAAAGTTTGTGAATGTTAAGAGCGGCGTGGGCTTGAGAAAGGGACGTTTCAATGATGGTTTTATTACGATTATTTTGTTTTCATTTGACCGAGGGAAGCAGTAATATAAATTGAAATGCAATCAATCGCCCAGCCCCTTTGGAGAGGTTTTAAATGGCGTAATATATTCTCAATTTCTATCATTTTGGCGCTGGTGGTGATATTTCTTTGGGGGAGGCATAACACCACTTTGGGGGGGCGGCGAAAATTTCTCTATGCAGGAAAAACCCTGATTTAGACAGCAGAAGCAATGCAAAAAGCTGCCCCACCATTTTGATGATTCTGTCGACCAGTCAACGGACAGCAGTGTGTAGCTCCACCCCTTTAGGACAGCTTGGTACCCCAATGAAAGGGGGGGGGGGGGCAAAGATAAGTACTTATTTTGGTACCCCAATGAAAGGGGGGCCAAAAAGAAGTACTTATTTTGGTACCCTTTCCTACTTTAGACAGTGGAAATGCAAATAAAAGCGTGCAAAGATGAACCAAACCAAACCAGTCGACTCTCCCTGAGATTTCTTCAATTTTTTTTTTATTATTCCCGGTAAAGGGTTTTTACTGGGAGTTTTTTCTCAGCCGAGCTAAGGGTGTAAGGGCAGGGTGTCATATTGTATCATATTGTATGAAATGTAAAGCCCACTGAGACAAATGTATTTGTGATTTTGGGCTATACATCAGGTCGGCAATCAGGCCACGCCCCCTTTGGGGGGAAAACATTGAACAGCGCTCCATCCACTTTGTATTGAAGGAGACCTGTCTTCTGCAAACAAACTTAATTAAAATTTAATCAAACATCCATTTAAGAAAAAAACGTTACTTTCTTGAAAGCCACGACTCTTGTTTGTCTATATGAGCTATTTTTGTGAAAAATAATTGAGTAGTTTTCAATATTGAGGTGTTTTTGTCCGGTCGGACCGGGTCGGACCCATCGTGGGGGAAACCGTTGAAAACCGTTCCATTCACTTTGTATTGAAAATACCTGTCTTCTGCAAAGAAACTTAATTAAAACGTAATCGAACATCCATTTAACAAGAAAACGTTACTTTCTTTAAAGCCACGACTCTTGTCTGTCCATACGAGCTGTTTTTGTGAAAAATTATTGAGTAATTTTCAATATTGAGGTTGTTTTTTCCCGTCCGTGAGGGTTAGCCTATGGTTAGCCTACAGCAGAAGGCTAACATTAGCCTAGCATTCAGCATACATTAGTTAAGAGTTTTGTCTCGATATTGAAAATTACTCAATACTTTTTCACCAAAACAGCTCGTATAGACAGACAAGAGCCGTGGCTTTAAAGAAAGTAACGTGTATTTGTGAAAGGCATGTCGTATTACGTTTTTATTACGTTTGTTTGCCGAATACGGGTGTCATTCAATACAAAGTGAATGGAGCGCTGTGTATTGTTTTCCCCCCAAAGGGGGCGTGGTCACGAGAGTTCCGTCCAGATGACGTATTGCCGACCTGATGTATACAAATAAAACTGATTTGATTTGATTTAGATGGAAATGAGCCTTTATAGGACTTCCAGGTGATGACTGGGTTATCTTTTTTTCCCACAATTTATGTATTGTATTTTTTTCTTTTTTTCACAACATAAACAAAAAAACACCTGCACCATCACAACATACAATCCATCCCATGTTCCCATCGATGACTGGCTCATTTAACAATAATGCTGCTCGACAAATTCTACATTCAAACCTCACCTTCATTCAACTAGTGGTTTCTACACTAACAAAACTCTTTACATGCAATCATAGTGCAGTGGGTGTTACAACATCTAAAGGAACCAAAGTGTGTCAAACTCATAGTCGTGTGTGTGTGTGTGTGTGTGATTTGCTGAGGATGCAGGGAAGGAGTGGTGGAGAGAGAGAGGGAGGAAGAGAGAGAGAGAGAGGGACCGGTCAATGCGATTAAAGCGGTCACTGTGTGTGCTAAGCTAACCTGGTCCAACAACCTATTGCCCTACATTTCATACATGCATAAAAAAAACACTACAACACACTTAAAGGTGTAGTCAGTGATTCTGGAGAACGCTTGTAGTCATAATTACATAATCAAAATCAGTGAATATCGCAAGATCTGCTACCTGTCCGTACTGGGCATGCGCTGAAAAAAACAGGTAGCGGATCTTCTTGAGGAGAAATTAAAGGTGCTGTAAGCGGAATGGTTCTTTTAGCTAACTTCCTGTCAGTTACTGCAGTTAGCAGTCCCCTCGCTCGTCCCTACGTCACCACTTTAATGCACTGCGGTCTCCAAGCAGCGAGTTATCTAGCATCATCTCAGATCCATAAGTGTGATAAAAACATGATAAAAAACCATCAAAACAGACATTGGGAAGGATTTTTACCTGCTCCGCCATTGCATGCGCATAAACATTCACCCATGTGTCGCTCTGGCGTGCACCGGCAGTGAGACCATGGAGTGAGACGGGTGTCGGTTTGTAGCGTTCTCGCTTGTGATTGGATAAAAATTTCAGGATCCTCCAATAAGTTTATTTGCCGATTACATGCAAAGCAGCTGACTGAGAGATCGGCTTTATGAAACGCGCACATTATGTAAGTGATCACTGTATGAATAAAGAGCAATTTAACACTTATATTATTAACATAAATAAACCGCTTACTTCACCTTTAACTGATTTTAACAACAAGCATTCTCCAGCCTGACTCCACTTTTAGATCAGTGTGTTTTGTTGACGCAAACTCAAATTATGTTTGAGTCATGAGGTCAAATAAAAAAAAATCAACTGGATCTAATTTGCAGGGATCAGCACTTTATGAAAAATTAGATGTGTGTGTCTGTCTGTGCGTGTGTTAAAGCGTGTGTGTGTGTGCATGCTCGTGCGTTTGTTTGTGTGTGTGTGTGTGTGTGCATGTGTGAGTGTTTGCCTGTGTGTATCAGCATGTGCGTGTGAGGTGTCTGTCTGTGTGTGTCTGGTGTCTGTCTGTCTGTCTGTGTGTGTGTGTGTGTGTGTGTGTGGTGTCTGTGTGTGAGTGTGTGTACACGTTTGTCCGTGTGTGTGTGTGAACTCTTCATGTGAGGGGTTACAGAGGACATTTCATTAGCGTAAGCAGCTTTTGATTTCTCTTGCTCTGCTCAGCATTCAGCAGAGAGACTGTTTGGATCGACGTTACAAATCACTTCACAACAACATCATCCATATTAAAACACACGGCCACGGGTCACTCCAGGTAACAAAGGCAGGACAAGGGGGCGCCTTTAGCTCAGTTGGTAGGGCGTCCCCCTCCCGGGCCGGGCCCAGCAGCAGACCCGGGTTCGATTCCCACCCGCGGTCGTTCTCTGCATGTCACTCCCCTCTCTGCCCCATTTCACCTCTGTCTCTCTGCACTATCAAATAAAGCATAAATGCCCAAAAAATATCTTAAAAAAACAAAAAACAAAGGCAGGACAGCTCCATACTGCTTAAAGACCTACTTCACCGGTGGAAATATGAAGGTGTATTGAACTCTGAGATCCTATGTAGTATAAATGTGCAAAAAAAAAAATAGAAATCGGTTCATCCTAGCCTGAGAAAAGGCAGAAAGAATGTTTTATGGTATCCCTGTCTAACCCTACATTTTCCCATGCGTGACATTACAAATGGTTAAATGCAGGGCTAGGATGAACCGATTTCTTAAAATGTTGCACATTTATACTACATAGGATCTCAGAGTTCAATACACCTTCATATTCCTACCAGTGAAGTAGGTCTTTAACGGCCCTCCTTACTCTGTCAACAGCAGTTGTTGACCGACACATATCGTCTTGTTGGTTCCTTAAACAAGTCTTGACCTTTGAACTTTGCGGCCTGCCTTCCTTCCTTCCTTCCTTCCTTCCTTCCTTCCTTCCTTCCTTCCTTCCTTCCTTCCTTCCTTCCTTCCTTCCTTCCTTCCTTCCTTCCTTCCTTCCTTCCTTCCTTCCCTCCTTCCCTCCTTCCTTCCTCCCTCCCTCCCTCCCTCCCTCCCTCCCTCCTCCCTCCTCCTTCCTTCTCTTCCTCCCTTCCTTCCTTCCTTCCTTCCTTCCTTCCTTCCTCCTCTCCTCCTCTCCTTCCTTCCTTCCTTCCTTCCTTCCTTCCTTCCTTCCTCCCTCCTCCTTCCCTTCCTCCTTCCTTCCTTCCTTCCTTCCTTCCTTCCTTCCTTCCTTCCTCCTTCCTTCCTCCTTCCTTCCTTCCTTTCCTTCCTTCCTTCTCCTTCCCTCTTCCTTCCTTCCTTCCTTTCCTTGCCGTGTGCAAAGGAACAATGTTGTGACCATGGCGATTATGTTGTTGTTGTTGATGACCCGGAACGAGATTCTTATTTCACAACACGCTTTCTAGGAACTGTTGACACTCAATGAAGCTATGTATGTCCACATCCTCGGGCCAGCTCGTCACATGGACACTGGTTATATTTAGACTGGTCACTTGTTACTAATATAGATTGATAGATGGATGGATGGATAAATAGATAGATGGATGGATAGATGGATGGATGGATGGATGGATGGGTGAAAAGATAGATGGATAGATAGATAGATAGATAGATAGATAGGTGAAAAGATAGATGGATGGATAGATAGATAG
>CM047525.1:25596992-25634823 GCA_026122265.1 Ammodytes dubius
CGTGTATTATATTCACCGCTAGGTGAACTCCGGCAGTAAAACAAAAAGAAGAAAACAAATAGGTTACAATTCTGACCAATGAAATCCACTTCCGGTGGAACTCCACTTTCCCCATGCGTCTCCAAATAGGTGCCTCTCAAATTTTCTTTGGCCAATCAAATATGTGCAAGTAAGATTTCTCTGCATATAATTTGGCTATAGGGAGGGTAATATGAACACTCACATTTTTGCTGTAATAACTTTCCATACTTACATACGCAACATCTTGCCTTTAAAAACTTTGGGAGCTGGTGAGAAACAGCATTTAATTTCATTCTGTTTGCAAGTAAATGACAATAAAGTTAATCTTGAATCTTGTTCGATAGTCTTATAAAATGGTGTCCAGTCTGTTGTTGTCGGGAAAGCTTTTAAATTTAGTAATCCACTACTGGAATTCCTGAATCACAAAACTATATAAAAATAGCTTTCTTTGCACTGATGGTCTCGTTTGCTGTTACATGTAATTTATGATCATCATGAGGAAAAATTAGACTGTTTCAGAAATATTTAAAAGTTCCTTGTAGCACCTTTAAATTTAAGACTTACTAACACTTTATTAAAGCCACAAAAACCAACCTTGTTCATATACTTCACTCATACGGAACCGGATGTTCTATCATTATAAAATCGCTATTATAATATAAGGAATGAGGTTTTTCTTCCCTCAGTCTTCCCTTGGCCCAGCTGTCCTGTTAATCCTAACCCTACATTTTCTCATGCGTGATGTCAAACATGGGAAAATGTAGGGTTAGACAGTGAGACCATAACACACTCTTTCTGCCTTTTCTCAGGCTAGAATGAACCGATTTCTAAACTTTTTGCACATTTATACTACATAGGATCTCAGGAATTCAATACACCTTCATATTCCCACCGATGAAGTAGGTCTTTAAACCCTCTGTGTGCCCGCTGACCCTCACCTCTGTCCCCGTGGACTTTCCCATCGTAGTTCTTTATCAGTTCTTCTATGAAGGTTCCATCCTGGTCCAGAATCTCATCGCCCATATAAGGGATGTTATGAAGCACCGTCTCATCCTCCACCTGATGCAAAACACACAGTACACACATGTTTATCAAAGGTTGGATACAGTTTGTTTATCAAGGGACCTCACGTTACACACACTTTAGTTTACATTGTCCCAAATTAAGGCACCATTGTTTCACTTCTACAGGAATTTAACACTGTTTTTAAATGACTCAAATTTATCCTCCTGTGATGCTAATAGCTGCTAGTTTACCATATTTGTCTTATTCTTCACCTGATGTCAAACAAACATTATATTGATTTTAGCTAATAAATTACTTAAAATGTTACACAGTGTCCCTTTAAAGCTCATATTAAGCTGCTATATGTTGATACACACCATGAAGTTCTGCTGCAGTGGGGACCAGGAGTACATGACTGGGACCGAGGCCACGGCGTTGAGAGTCTTCAGGGGGATGACCTGTCGCGGGTACTCAGAGAATCCACTGTCCACCGTGCACTACACACAGACAGACACAGACACACACACACACACACACACACACAGAGACAGACAGACAGACACAGACACAGACACACACATACACACAGACAGACAGACAGACACACACACACACACAGACAGACAGAGACACACACACACAGACAGACAGACAGAGACACACACACACACACACAGACAGACAGACACACACACACACACACACACACACAAGACAGACAGACAGACAGACACACACACACACACACACACAGACAGACAGACAGACAGACACACACACAGGGAAAGCAGAAGGGAAAATAGCCGTAGTCATTTTTTTCATTCATTCAACCTTTGTTTATACTTGAGAGATTATTGGGGGAGTTTGGGAACCTAATTTTTCCAATGGTGTCGAGTCAAACAAACAAATGCAAAGCAAAAACTACAACACAAACATAGGTGGCGTTCCGAATCTCATACTCTTTCTTTTTTCTATTCTACATACTACATCCGACGATAAAAATAATCTAGTTAGGATGCAGTAGGCATACTTTTGGGACATACTTTACTCTCTTATTTCATCATAACATTGCGCCTTGATCTTGCCTCTTGCTTTTATATCCGTCGCATCCCTGTTTGTTTTCATATGGAGGCTTCGTCGATGTGACGTCACTTCACGTGCGCACTGGATTGTGGGTCAGAATCGCCCAAATAGGATGCAGTTTACAACACTAACAATCTTGGCCGCATGAAGTAGGACATCCGGGTACTTCTAACCATCCTAAATCTGGCCACAAGAATCGGGACATCCTAAATCTTTTTTCTACATACTATATAGTAGAAAGTATGCGATTCGGAACGCAACCACAATGTACAGTACAATGCAAATACACAGCAAGCTGATAGAGAGACAAAATCATTGAAACATTTAGACAGTGATGTATGTAGAATGGCTGAAATGAAATTTACTTATTATCTTTTTAATCTTATCTGATTAACTCAGAAACACTTTCACTGGGGGTGCGCTTGTGTTGTACTAGTTAGATCGCTCACACTCGCAAGTCCTTCCCCTCTCTTCCCCATTTCCTCTCTCTCTCTCTCTCTCTCTTCTCTCATCTCTCTCTCTCCCTCTCTCTTCTCTCTCTCTCTCTCTCTCTCTCTCTCTCTCTCTCTCTCTCTCTCTCTCTCTCTCTCTCTCTCTCTCTCTCTCTCTCCTCTCTCTCTCTCCTCTCTCTCTCTCTCTCTCTCTCTCTCTCTCTCTCTCTCTCTCTCTCTCTCTCTCTCTCTCTCTCTCTCTCTCTCTCTCTCTCTCTCTCTCTCTCTCTCTCTCTCTCTCTCTCTCTCTCTCTCTCTCTCTCTCTCTCTCTCTCTCTCCTCTCTCTCTCTCTCTCTCTCTCTCTCTCTCTCCACTATCAAATAAAGCTTGAAAAATGAAAATGCTAAAAATAACTAATTCACTGCTATGTTTTCTACATGTTAGGTTAAGGATGAAACAAAGCTTGAGAATGCAACTAAAAAAAAATATAATTTTTTTTTTTTTTTTTAATTTAAAAATGGCTGCAATGAAAAACCACTAATCTTTTTAAGAAACACCTTTAATGCTATGTTTTGTTTTCTACATGTTAGTTGTAATGATGAAATGTTGAACTCACGCTCACCTCTCGGGTGCCTCGTAGCGACCCCACAGACGTCATGATGTGAACCGGCTGGATGCGTCTGGTCCGAGACTCCTGGTTCAAAATGTCAGTTCGCTCCATGATCTTCTGCCGGTTTGTGTTGAACATACTCTGGAAAAGTTAGAAGAAAAAAAATAAATAAAAATAATTCTAATATAATCATTTGTATTTAATAAGCACCTTTTAAACCAAAGTTACAAAGTGCTTTACATAGATGATGAAAAAAATCTAAGCAAAAACTTTAATGACAAATAAAGAAAATACAAGATCCATTTGAAAAGATGATGATTGTTTGCAACATGATCTTCTGTAAAAAAAAATTACTGAAAAACTATGCGTGAAGTTTTTGTGTTTTTTTTAAACTATGCACAAAGTATGTAAAAGCAACTGCCAAGAAATGTCTAGTCAACACCCAAATATACCAACTCTGATTCCATATGTGTTTTTCCTCCGATGTCATTTATTTTTCTGTTTCATATATGTAAAGATATGCGTTTCTTAGACTAAACTGTAACGTGTATTTATCTAGCGTAGGCCTACATGTTGTATTTCTATGGTGTTTTGACTTTAGGATGCCCATTGACAACAGCGAAGGGACTACTGATGAAAACTAGCCTTTTAACTAACCCGGGTGCTTTTACATGTTGTCTTAAGGATGTTAATTCACGCACACTGTCCCTAAAAAAAATGAATTGAAAAAACAAAACTAAAACATTACTGCCTTGTTTAGTGGCTGTCCTGTCTTGTGAGATTATTGAAGCATAAAAGCAGGTTTCACAGCCTGATTGCCGCCTTCTCTCCATCTGCGACAATTTAAAAACATTTCAGATACTTTTACATGGACATTTTCACACACCACCTGTTAAGGGACTGGAATAATGTCTGTCATTCTACTTACATTTTGTGCCTATTTGTTGAAGTTTTTTTAATGTTATCTTTTAAACTATCAACGTACCAGGGACTACAGGTAAAAAATAGCCTGCATGGCTAAATCTGGCACATTTACATGGTGGAATCTGGTGCTCATGTTTATTAATCTGTGCTATCCCTTCTCAATAAAGAAATCTAAAAGATATTTCACAAATCTTTTTTTTTTAAATATTATTTGTTGGCATTGTCAAGCTTTATTAGATAGTACAGCGTTGAAATGGGGAGACAGAGAGAGAGGGGGGGATGACCTGCAGTAAAGGTCCACGGGTCAGATTTGAACCCGCGACCACTGCAACGAAGGCCGGAGCCAATATGGTACACACTCTATCAACTATGCCATCGGGGCGCCCCAACAAATCTATTAACGGCATCTAGACTCACTCTGACCTATGGAACTCTAAGGTGCCCTAGGTGTGTTTTAAACCACCTGAAGAGGAAGTTAAAAACGTAAAACAAGACTTCAAAGAAAACAAAACACTGCTGATGTAAAGAGGAAATTACAGTACGAGCAAGTTGGCAGGCAAACCGACATTTCCTGTTGCTACTTTGTAAGGGTGGAGACAGTGATTCTGGAGAACGCTTGTTGTCAAAATCACTTTGTCAAAATCAGTGAATATCTCAACCGCGATCCACAAAAAATCCAGTGTTAAGATACAGCATAGGCTCTGTAAATGGGACAAAGAATATGTAAACAAAAGGGGCCTACTGTAGCTAGCAACAATCCCGTTTACAGAGCCTAGGCTGTGTATTAACACTGGATTTTTTCTGTTTCTGTCCGACAGCAAATACTATACAAAGCATTGTGGTGAAGAAGATTGTTTTCACATGTCTTAAATCTACATTTCTAAAAATCTGCGCACAACACACACACACACACACACACACACACACACACACACACACACACACGCGAGCAATGCATTTTGCTGTTGCCAAGGTTAGCGTAGGTCAGTAGGGAGACAATGGTACACAAGCTAACCAGCAATCTGTTGTATTCTCAAAGGCAGGAAGGAGAGGCATAAACAAACCATATAAATGATAACTTTCTCTGTAATTATGCTCTACACAAGAAACAGATGCAGACCTACAATTATGAGTGTGTCTGTGTGAGAAATGTGTGTGTGAGTCCGTCTCTCTGTGGGTGTGTCTGTATGTTTGTGTATCAGTACGAGACTGTTTCTGTGTGTGTGCGTCTGTCTGTCTGTGCACATGTCTGTATGCGTCTGTCTGTACAAACCGTATAAAAGCAGACCTAACATTAAAAAAGTGGAGGCAGCTATTTTGGAGAACGCTTGTTGGCAAAATCGATGAACATGCCAGTTTACAGAGTCTACGCTGTGTATACTTTAAAAACCAGTGCACACACGGATAAAAGGTAGCAGATCGTGAGAAGGAGATATTCACTGATTTTGACAACAAGCTTTCTCCAGAATCACTGACTCCTCCATAAACGATTTGTTCATCTCTGCTGGCCTGTTTAATGTGCATGTCTACCGTCGACTTTTGCAAACGTAGTTGTCGTAGTGTGAGTGTGAGTGAGTGAGGCTGTGTCTGTCTGTATGTCTGTGTGTCAGTCTGTCTGTCTCTGTGTGTGTTTGTGTCTGTGTGAGAATGTTTGTGTGTGTGTATGTGTCTGTCTGCCTGCCTGCCTGCGTCTATCCGTCTGTATGTGTGTCTCTCATCTCCGTCTGTCAGTCTCTTCATCTCCGTCTGTCTCTCTCTCTGTGCATCTCTGTCTGTCCGTCTGTGTATCTGTCTCTCTGTGTGTCTCTCTGTGCATCTCTGTCTGTCTGTCAATGTCTTTCTGTCTGTATGTCTGTCATCTCTGTCTGTCTCTCATCTCCGTCTGTCTGTCTGTACTAACCTCTGTCTGTCTGTCTGTCAATGTCTGTCTCTCATCTCCGTCTGTCAATGTCTGTCCGTCTGTCTGTCTGTCTCTCTCTCATCTCCATCCGTCTGTCTGTACAAACCTTGACCTCGTCGGCCCGTCTGAAGCGTTTGTTCTGCCTCAGCCTCATGTATTCAGACTTCACCCGTTTCTTCCAGAAGGCCGGACCCTTCTCCGAGCGCTTCCCTGTGAGCACCATGATCCACCTGACAAGAGATAAAAAAACATATATATTTATTTATACATCAGGATGTTTAAGTAAGTAAGTAAGTAAGTAAAGTTTATTTATATAGCGCCTCTCGCAGAACAGGGTCACAAAGCGCTTCACATTAAAAAACACAATAAAATACAATAAAACGACACATATTTCCTGTCAGCACCATGATCCACCTGACATGATAAAAAACATATATATATATTTATACATCAGGATTTTTACTGCATAGAAACATTTTTGATGCTTCCCCATCCACAAAAAAAAAAAAATTTTTCCAGTGCAAAAGGTAAATCACCAGCGCCAAATTGATAAAAAAAATGTTTAATTATAATAATGAATGAATGAAAACCTTTATTTATACAAACTCGAAAGGCATTGAGGTTCCCCTCATTTACAACGCCGACGAGCGCACAACAAACACAACAACAACAATAACAACAGAGTGACATAAAATAAAACAGAGAAACACAAAATCCTAGCAAGATAAAAAGATCAAAAGAAATAAAGAATTACAATAAAAGAGCTTAAAAAATGAATTCAGTTAAAACAAATGCAGTGGTGATGGTGAAAATTAGAAATCATAGATATATATTTATACATCAGGATTTTTACTGCATAGAAACATTTTTGATGCCCCCCCTCCACAAAAAAAAAATGTTTTTTTCCAGTGCAAAAGGTAAATCACCAGCGCCAAAATGATAAAAATTTAATAAAATAATAATAAAAATTTCAGAAAAATGTGCTTAAACACCAACAGACCCCTTTGTAAAGCGCGTTGGGTCAGTGATGAACCAGGGGAAAGCGCTATATAAGTGGAGTCCATTTACAATTTACCATTTGAATGTGTACCTTGGCAATGCACCTCATTCTTGATGCAAAAACTTTCAAGGCCTATATTGTTTATCTGTACATCTTAAACTCACAAACGTTTAGATATGTGTAGGAACAATGCACATCAACTTCAAATTCTCACTCTATTCTTAGTTTACAGTTCACTCTGCCATATATTTTTTATTGTTCATAACGTTCAAAACAAAAACAAAAAAAAGTTGTGGTCTCTGGCGGATGGACTAGCTTTTGACATGGTGACCAAATATGGCACTACACCCCCGGCGCGCTAGCTAACAGTTGGTTTCAGTTTGAACAAAGACAGACGGGGGGCGTTTTAAATAGACGAAAACGGCAGTGACAGCTTGTCTTACCTGTACAGATAACTCAGTCCTCATCCAACGAATTGATTCGGGATCAATATATCGAAGAACACCGGCAAAAAAAAAGTCGTTCTTTGTGTTTGGGGGATTAGCTTTAGCGTTAGCTCGGCGGCTAGCTCACAGTTAGCACCGGCTTCAAGTAGACAGAAAAAAAGCGGCCGTTTGCTCCCAATTTGGTTCAAACCTCGCTCTGTGTATGTACTGGAATCTCGCCGTTTATATCCCAACCTTCCTGTTAAATAATTAGTCCAATATTTTTAATAATATTTCCGCCTCGGCACACGTTACGGACCAAACCGCTCACAACTGCTGCAGTCTAGATTCTAAGAGGCGCCAAACGCTCTGGGCCAATGACAGACGCGGATGTTAGAGCGTTTCAGTATGCTGTCACGCTATTGGTCGAGGTTGTGTGGAGGACGCCAGCCAATGAGATTCAGAGCTCCGCCACGGCCATGTGGACAGGTTCCCTTTGTTCTCTCACGTGTCAACAGAATAAAAAGCAAAACAACGAATATGTTATTTGACACCGAAACAATTAAACACAAAACTTCATATTTTGTTTTCTACCATTGTCGCCTGTCACATTCATGCGCGGGAACTAAAACGATTTAATATAAATATATATTTTTTTTATTATACATACTTTATTTATTTTACCTTAATTAATTATATATATTTTTTAATCCTATTTTATTTAGTTTTTTTCTGTCCCCGTCACATTCATGTCTTTGAACTAAATATGTTTAATAGGAAGACTTATACTCTTATAACTTTTTTTTTTGTATTTCATATATTTTATTTTAATTAATATATTAATTTTTGTCCTATTTAATTTCTGTTTTCTCTGTTCATTATAGGTTATCCTTGTGTTTATTGTGTATGCTCGTCGTCACTGTAAATGAGGGAAACCAAAGTGTCTTTCGAGTGACAATAAAGGTTATAATAAAATTGATTGATTGATTAAAATGTATTTATATAGTCGGATACAACTCAAGATTCAACATAGTTCATTATACATATGCACAACAGCCTACAGCAGCAGTCATTGGCAATTAAATAGGCTTACTCAATAAATAAAGACAGCCACAACACCTAAAAACTCAGAAATATTGTATTCGTGGAAATACAATTTTAAAATTTAGAAGCTTTTCTCTGAACTTTTGTCACATTCTTGGGTTAACATTGGCACACTCCTCCACAAACTATATTATATTTCTCATTATGAATTTACATTTTTCATAGGCCAATTAATATTCTTGACTTTGCAGTTCTTGCTTATTTACTCCTGATACCCACCATGTTTTTTTAATTCACAGATGGGGAATTCCTTGTTTATGAAAACTTACTTCATGATGAACTTAAATGAATGATTTTTCTTTGGCCGGTCTGTAAGGGCAAGGGTATCCAAGTTTATTTAGCCCCGCCTCTGCTACACAGCCATTGGTTGACAGCTCAAACACGTCATCATGTTGCATTCAGGGCCATTGGAAATACAAGATACAGTGAAATCAAAGTACATTAGTATGTTATTTTCTGTTTTTATTCATCATGGCTCCCTTAAGACATGTTTTAAGACATATACAAATACTCTCATTGGAACAACAGTTCATTCTGATGTGTTTATTCAATTGCATATTTATTATTTTCCCCAAAAGAAAATTGATTTTTAGGGAGACATAAAATATACAGGTCACAATAAAACACTGAAAACAATGATAGCAACTAATGAATAGATAGTAATGAAAAATAGAATATAAAAAATAAGATAAATTGAAAATATAAACACTATAAACAAAGTGGAAGATTAAGACCAATTCAAAATATATAGAAAAATCCAAGTGAGATAACAAAAAAACGATATAATAGTATTGGTATTAAAAATGATATTAAAAATAGTGATGGTGGGGGCGCCCTTGGCTCGGTTGGTAGGGCGTCCCCCCCATGGGCCTCGGCCAGCGGCAGACCCGGGATCGATTCCGGCCCGCGGTCGTTCTCTGCATGTTGCTCCCCACTCTGCCCCATTGCAACTCTGTCTAGCTACACTATCAATAAAGCATAAAAAAATGCAAAAAAAAAAAAAAAAAAAATAGTGATGGTGTAATGTGTTAGGGCCATGTAAATTTAAAGGTGAAATTTTTATTTTTTTTAAATTTCGTGTGAGGAGAAGGAAAAAAAGGTGTACACTACATGACTAATTTTTTCTTTTACAACAAACTCAATCTTAGACATTTAAAATACTTCATGTAGGGAGAAAATTATAAAATTAATCTTGACTTTATATCTAAAAAACTAGTGAAAAGAAAATGGAAGCACATATCAGTCATTAACTGTGAGTTTCCTTTGATTATCTTTACTCTCACAAAAAGCATACATGGTTTTTAGTTGTGAAAGCATTTATTTTCTGGAATGTGGAAGGACCAGATGACTGGAACAGAAAGTGTTTCTGAAGCAAAACAGAACGTCTTTTGGAATGTTTATCAACAACACTGTCATTAATCAGAAACAACGCCCATCACATTGTCTTGTATTTCTGACTCAAGTTATCCCCATGTCACCTTCCACCAACTCTTCGCCTATTTTGCTATATTTCCTAAACTAGTCACTTTAATTGGGCTCTGTTTTTTGATGTGCCTGGCAGGTAGCGTACACGAAATTAACATTGTAAACATCAAAATTTGTGATGTGCTACTAGGTTCTATTTATTTATTTATTTATTTATTTATTGTCTCTTTCACACACAACACTGGTTTAAATTGTATAAAACATAAAAACTTTATGGATTGGAATGGTGTCAGAACTTAATTATATGCGGTTTAATTTTCACAAACCTGTGGTTTTTAGTTTTATCTGAAGAATTAAGGTGAATATAAAAACAATGTTTCATTTGCTAATCGGTTTAATCTTTCTTGTTATTGTAATGATGTATTTAGACGATAACTATCAAATATATTAATGTTTTGATTTGGTAATTAGATTAATTTTACTCTCACAAACAGCATATATTTGTTGTTGTTGTGAAACCTTCTCTTGCACAGGTATGAGGAAGCACAAGCGGCTTGGAACAGAAACAGTTTTGGAATGATTTTAAACCACAGTACTGTCATTGATCAAAACTGAACGTCTTTTGGAATGTTTATCAACAACACTGTCATTAATCGGAAACAACGCCCATCACGTAGTCAAGGTTTGTGGATCCAGAATGTCCTGTATTTCTGACTCAAGTTAACCCCATGTCACCTTCACCAACTCTTCGCCTATTTTGCTATATTTCCTAAACTAGTCACTTTATTTGGGCTCTGTTTTTTGGTGTGCCTGGCAGGTAGCCTACACGAAATTAATTGTAAACATCAAAGTCTGTGATGTGCTACTATTTTTTTTGTGTCTCTTTCACACACAAAACTGTTTTTGATTGTATGAAACATAAAATCTTTGTGGAATCGTATGGTGTCAGAATTTTAATGTAATGCAACACCAAGATTCTTTATAGAGTGCATTATATTCACATTATACCCTCCACTGTACAGTAAATCCTGCTTTGGAGGGAGGAAAGTTGTTCCCTGTACTTTGGGGAGTGATTTTTTTCAGTTGCATATAAAATGATAAAGACTGCAAAAGTTAAAATACAATAAAGAAAAAGTGCAAAAGTTTAAACCTCAGTAACCATTTTATTCCAAGTATGTAAGTTCAGTACAAAACCTCCAACGTCTAGAGAACTAACAATGTTTTTTTGGAAGATTTAAAAAGACGATATTTGTGTTTGTGCCCCCAAAAAAGCTTGAAAAAGAGTAACTATTGTTATCCAAATCTTTATTCTTATTCAGTTTCTGTATGTTTTTTGGATGAAAGTAACTCCTTAATATCTTAAGAAATGTTAACCATTCAACTTTCAAAATGTTCAGCTCCTAAAGGACCTTTTGGGTTAATTTTCACACATTGTAGTATTGATACTTTGACATTAGTGAAGCTGAATCAGCTGATCAGGGCACTTCTTACATCACTGCAAATGTATTGGGGAGCTGCACAGCTAATATCAAAAGACGGCTTGTTGTGCATTATTGCTAAACCACGTGGAAGGTAGTTGGTCTCTTGATTTCTGGATATTCAGTCATGCACATTCTCCTGTGTGCAGAGTCTGGGAAAAGATTTAACTGTCATGAAGGACGGTCAAAATGAAAAGGTATAAGTCATAAATTTTGTCTAGCCTATCAGATTTTAATTAATTTAATTAACAGGCTTTGATCATTTGACAGGCTTTCATAATCATCCCTAGGGCTGTTGGCATGAAATTGTCATTGGAAGATCAATCTTGTCAAACCATCACCTATCAGTACATGGTTGGGCACATTCTTATGTAAGGTGTGAATGATCAGATCTCATAAGAAAAATTGGTGGATGGCACTGCCCTCTCTGCCCCCTTAAACTCAGGTGTATAAAAATGGTTGAATGTTGCTTCTGACACTTCACTCCTTCTCCTCTGCTTGCAGTCTGACTAGAGAGAGACACTCCAGCCTGTAAGTACTTTTATACTGATAACAGAATTGTTTAAGCATAGCGATGTTTTATTGCTACAACACAGATTTTATTTTTGTTTCAGAATCATGAGCAGGAACTGTTTGTCCAGATACGATCAGCTCTGCAAGGGAGACTACCTGTTATCCAACAACGAGGAATATAAAGCTATTTTCGAGGTGAGTTTTTGGACATATTCTATATAAAAGGTGAATCCAAAAGTAAGAACATTTGTTTGGAAGTAAACCTTCTGATAACAGTCGACTGTCTCATTTTTGACTGCAGCATGATGGCAATCTTGTCATCTACAAATTGTCATCCGGGAAGGAGCAGCAGTTGGTGTGGTATTCAAACACTGCGGGAACAGGCGCTTTCTACGTGTGCATGCAGCAGGATTGCAACCTGGTCATTTACACCAAGGCTGATAAGGCCGTGTGGTCCTCAGGTACTTGGAAAAACGGAAACCACTGGACCCACTGCACCCTGACTGATGCCGGCAAGCTGGTCGTGACCAAGAATGCTGACGTGTTGTGGAGCTCTGACATGAACAGTTAATGCTGTGGAAATTCACTTTATATAAAAGTCAAGTTTGGATGTCAGCATGAGGGAGCAGTTAACCTGTCTATGCAATCTGGGATCCAATAAAAGAAGATTTTCACAATCACAATGCATAAAGGAGTTATTTCCTTCATTGATTTCTTCTTTGTTGTGAACGAGCGTCAGGCTAAAATAAGTGTTTGCATCTAAGCCTCCGTTAACCGTTCAACTATCACAATGTTCAGCTCTTTAATCGGAGCTTTTTAATCCCACCACTACAACACTGAAGTAAAACAACGTGATTTCTACAGTATCTCACAAAAGTACAAAATGTGCATGTTGACACATACAACTTGTTTTGACCATTAAAGTTTCACGTCTGGCATTACATTTGGTAAAGTGGCTTAAGGATGAAGTGGAGGACTTAAAACTCAGAGTTTAGGGTCTTGACTGGAAAGACTTGAGACTTAATTGTGACATCAATTGTAAAACAGCAACTTGGTCCCACCTCCACACAGTGACAAATAACAGTTTGATATTAGTCAGGCTTCAAATGTAGAGGTTGAAAGTTCATAATTGATCTTGGAAACAAACAACTTCCTAGGACAGAAATTACAGTGAATGCTCTGGAGATACTCGTTCTCAAATCTTTTCATACCTTTTTTCCAAACAAGTGAAAACCATAGGAGTGTTTACAGTGAATGTCCAGCAGATGGCAATATTTAATCTGTCATAGTGTAGTTTATGACTGTCCTTTACTGTCTTCCACCCTGACTATGTTCCCAGAGTCAAAATACAAATGACTGGTTATGTACGGAGAAAAATGAAGGATTCTGAACATTTTCTGACTCAAATTTGACCCACATTACAAAAAAAGACTTGTGTGATTCAGGGTAAAATATGGTGGGAGAAAATGACAGACACATTTACTTTCATGCTAAAATATGTTAAGACCAGATTCAAAACCTCATTCTCAAAATATAAGAGTGTCTTTTCTGCATTTGTTAAGCTTTTGAACTGATCAGTTTTACCCTACATGTAATAGGGGGGATGAATTCAGCAGTCAATGTTATACTTTACATTGCTATGTCTGACAGCAATCTGTGGGATCTGTGTGGTGAAGTTGCCAAAGTCAAGTCAAGTCAAAGTTATTTATATAGCACATTTATAACAGCCGAGGCACCAAAGTGCTGTTCAGTAAAATATATTACATCCAAAACATCATAAAAACACGTAAAATTAAAAAGACAAAAGAGACACTGGGTTTACAACATGACTGGGTTTTATTGGTAAATGTTTATATAACCACAAGTTTGTGATGTGCTACTACATTATTTCTGTTGTTTTTTGTGTCTTTCACACACACAACTGGTTCAGATTGTATAACATTTATAATCTTGGTGGATTTGTTTGGTTTCAGAAATTTATGATATGCCATTTAATTTTCACACACCTTTGGTGAAACATGTATTCTTGGATCTTGGATTTTACTTTTATTCTGAAGAATTAAGATGAATTAAATTAAAACTATCTATAATCTCAAAATCCATTTAATCGTTCATGTTATTGTAAAATGAATTGAGATGATAAATAGTAAATGTACGAATGTTTTGATTTGATAATTTGATTATTTTTACTCTCACAAACAGCATAGATTTTTTGTTGTTGTGTAACCTTCTCTTTCACAGGTATGTGGAAGCACAAGCGGCTTGGAACAGAAACTCTTTTGGAATGATTTTAAACCACAGTACTGTCATTTATCGGAAACAACGCCCATCACGTTGTCAAGTTTTCGAAGTTCCAGAATGTCCTGTATTTCTGACTGAACTTAACCCCATGTCATTGTGTTTCCTTTAACAAATGTATAGCACAAAGCTGGAAGAAAACTTGAACAAAAAATATGTCTAGCTCCAAATTTGATCACCATTGAAATCACAGGGACGAGAGGTTGGGAAGAGATATGGTTCATTTGTATATCACAAAAAAGGTCATGTGATATAGGTGGTGACCTCTAAGCTTTTATTTAATTTAAATGTGAAGTAAGCGATATATTTATGTTAATTTAAGTGATACATCGCTCTTTATTCATACAGTGATCACTTACAGAGTGTGCGCATTTCATAAAGCCAATCTCTCAGTCACCCGCTCTGCATGTAATCGGCAAATAAACTTTTCGGGGATCCCGAAACTTGACTGGTAAGACTTAACTGTGACATCACTTGTAAAACCACAACTTAGTCCCACCTCTGAACAATGACAAATAACCGTTTCATATTAATCCGGCTTCAAATGTAGAGGTTGAAAGTTCATAATTGATTTTGGAAACAAACAACTTCCCAGAACAAAAATAATGCTCTGGAGATACTCATTCTCAAATCTTTTAACACCTTTTTTCCAAACAAGTGAAAACCGTAGGAGTTTTACAGTGAATGTCCAGCAGATGGCAATATCTAATCTGTTATAGTGTCAAGTTTACTGTGACTGTCCTTTACTGTCTTCCACCCTGACTATGTTCCCAGAGTCAAAATACAAATGACTGGTTATGTACGGAGAAAAATGTAGGATTCTGAAAAATTCCTGACTCAAAACTGACCCACATTACAAAAAGACTTGGGAGGAAAAGGCAGACAAATGTACTTTCATGCTATGATCGGTTTATACCAGATTCAAAACTTTATTCTCAAAATATAAATGTGTCTTTTCTGTATTTGTTAAGCTTTTGAACTGATCAGTTTTACCCTACATGTAATAGGGGGGATGAATTCAGCAGTCAATGTTATACTTTACATTGCTATGTCTGACAGCAATCTGTGGGATATGTGTGGCGAAATTACCAAAGTCAAGTCAAGTCAACATTATCTATATAGCACATTTATAACAGCCGAGGCACCAAAGTGCTGTTCAGTAAATTACATTACATCCAAAACATTATAAAAACACGTAAAAGCAAAAAGACAACAGAGACACTGGGTTTACAACATGACTGTGTTTTATTGGTAAATGTTTATATAACCACAGTTTACAAAGTGAGAAAGGGAGAGCTCTTAGTTTTTTAACTAACTTCATCCAGCAATTTCAAACATACACAATCTGAAAAAATACAAATTCCTGGTTAAACACTGCTTATTAAGAAGCCAAGTAGGAGGAACACCAAACTGAAGTTCATAACAGAATAATCAACAACTGCAAGATATGAATAATTTCACACTGTAGCATTTTTTAACAGAGAAGTCAAAACCACCTATCCTCTGTTGTTTTCTATTTCTGCATCACCTCCATCACTTTCTGCATTAGCTTTTCCACCTGATTTGTTCCTTTGTCTTTGTTCTCAAAGAGAACACACCTGTTGTCACACGCCTCAACTACTTTTTTGAGGTCAGGCTGGCAGGAATGCAAGAATTCCTCAAAGCTCATGTCGCTTTGCCTCAGGTCTGCACCACGAGTGAACAGGATGACTGTTTGCTCATGAACTCTGTCACCAAAAGCGTCTCTCAACTTTTTCAGTATGTTTCTCTCACTGTCTGTGAATCTGCTTATTTGAATCACGAGTAAGTACACACAAGGGTCTTGCTGACAGAGCTCTTTGCACTTTCTCACATGTCTGTTCTTAACGTAGGTTTCTATCTCATCATCAAAGATGTCTGGGGTATCGATGATGCGTACATGTGTACCATCTAGCACTGCCTCTTGGCACTCTTTGGTGACTGCATTTGAACTTGGTTTTGACACGAAGTATTTCTTTCCGAGGATTGTGTTTCCACTTGCACTCTTTCCAGTCCCGGCCATTCCCAGCAGAACAAGGTTCACTTTGGTGTCAGTAAGCTTTCCTGTCATGATATAACATAAAAATAACTTAGGTTAAAATTATCTGTTTTAATATATCCAAGCAGCTATTTTTTTTCAAACAAGCATGATTGCATCTATTAACAACTGTTGAAAGTACTACACGTAACTACCAACTTTCTAAATAAAAATTAATCTTCAAATCACAGGTCTCACTTTTTAAACACTTTGTGGGTTCAGTCACACGCTCTTTGCTATCTCTGCCACCTGAATAAAAAGGTCAAATAAGTGTCTTTGTAAGTTGCCATAAAACCTTTTGGTTCTATTTGAATCTATTCTTCACTAAATATTACACATTTGATAAGTTAGATGCTGCTCAAAAAGTTGCTTACCCGTCATCTTCTTTGGAGTGAGTGATGTTGATTGTGACCCAGGATTCTGATCATCCCTGTAATGTAGAAGCAGAACAATATAACTCACTAACTTTATTATATTATTACTTATTTTATTAATATAACCAGATGTGGGATTTGCTTTCTTTGAGTTACTTCATCTATAATGCTGGGGTATGCAAACTATTACAGCTGTCCCCTTTTAGACTTATTTTACTAAAATGTACTACATGTTCTTAGAGTGTTAACCATTATTTTCTTTACATAAAGTTGTTTTTCCTTCTCCCTTACCTCCAAGTTCTCGTTGTAGCTTTCTCTTGAGCCAGTTGTCTGAGTCTGCTGAAAACCTCATCTAAGGTGCAGCATTTAAATGTGTAATCTGTGCGTTCAGAGCTGAGAGGCAGCACAACTGTTAACTCTTGTCTGGGTTTTTCAGGTATCCCTTGTAGCTCACCTATCTGCTTCCAGACCTCGTCTGGTGAAAATCCATCCTCTACCACCAACAGAGACATGTCAGTGTGTTGAATAGTATACAGACCTCTTAAGTCTTTAGATGCTTTTTGCACATCTGGTGTGTATATGACCTCATATTTATAATTTTCATATTTAGGATATTTCTTCAAAAGGATTGTTTTGGGTAATGTGTGTACATCTTTCCCTAGGATGTTGGTTATTAAGGCTTTCTTCAAAGCATCTTCATTTCCCAGGACAACGACTGAAATCTTTTCTGTGAAAACAACAAACTGTTATTTTTACCTGATACACACAAGAAAATAGAAATATAGATGGATACATTTGATTAGTAATTCACTTAAACAAGAGTCTAATGCAAAGCAAAGACATAATTTAAAATGAATATGCTTGAGTGAAAATAATAATTGCTAAACTTACTGTGAGACATGGTCCTCGGATCCAGTGATGCAAAATACAGACAAACTCTGCAGTATCTGTAGAGTGTGCTGGTCTCTGCCTGTTTTATACACACCTGGTATGCAAAGAGTATGGGGCGTGTCAGCTGTGAAGCCTCTATAAAAACAACAATGTCTTTAACTACCTTAACATTCATCTTTATCACCTGTGAAGAGACCGCAGCACTGAGAGATAATGGCTTCCTTTCCTGCTGGTAAGACTAAAAACAACAGTTTTGTTTAAATCTACAGTATGATACATTTTCTTTAAAATCTATTTAAAATGTGATCATATATTCACTAAACTATTTTTACATTAAGCCAATGAAATACTGTTTCAAAAAGTTTAAACATATGTTATTAATTGAATTGCAGGTCCTGATCTGAGAATCGTGCTGATTGGAAAAACTGGTGTGGGTAAGAGTGCCGTCGGAAACACCATTCTGGGCGTGAACAAGGACGAGAAGAAATATTTTGTTTCCTCTCCAGCTTCAAAATCAGTTTCTGTTTCTTGTGAGAAAGCTGTGAGAGTCTTCGGTAACAGAGTGGTTAGTGTGGTGGACACACCAGGGATCCTCGACACTGAATTGTCTGTAGAAACCCTCAAAACAGAAATAGTGAAATGCATTGAAATCTCATGTCCCGGTCCTCATGTGTTCCTGCTGGTCATCCAAGTTGGTCGATTCACCAGGGAAGAGAAAAACTCTGTGGAGGCTCTGCAAAAGCTGTTTGGTGAAAAAGCAAACCAATTCATGATCGTGCTGTTTACGCGTGGTGGTGATCTTGGCGATACGACCATCCAAGAGTATGTACGTGAGGCCCAGTCCGAGCTTCGACAAGTCATCCAAAGCTGTGGAAACAGGTTCCATGTCTTTGACAACACGAGCAAAGACAGAAGTCAAGTGGTGAAGCTGATTGAGATGATTGACAACATGGTTACCGCAAACGGGGGGACCCACTACACAAATGAGATGTACAAAGAAGTCCAGGCAAGAAAAGAAAAGGGAAGTACAGTTGAAGGCTATTTCTTCATTGGGTCACTGATGCACAATATCAGATATTTTTTTGAGATTCTACGAAGAGAATAAACAACCATAAATCAATAGTCCAAACACGTTGTCAATGTCCAGCCTCTGTACCCAAATATGGAATATTTGAAAAATAAATTGTCACACACTTACATTATAGAATTACAGTATATGTAATGCTATTTTGTCCTGCTTGTATTGCTAGGTTTATCTATCGGAAGGAAAACAACTTTAAATATATGTTGTAATATAGGATAATATAGGCTGCTAGACATAACACTGGTTTGGATTGTATAAAATATATAATCAATGTGGTTTGGTACATCAGAAATTAATTGTCTGCTGTTTTTTACTTATTGGTGTAACATGTATTCTCGAAACATTTATTTTAATTTTTATTCTGAAAAATAAAGGTGACAAGGGCATCAAGGTCATTGCCCCTCATTAGATAACAGAAACCCATTTTACTAGTCTGTGAGGTACTACTATTTGATCTTCTACACACAAAGGTCGTGTCTATTTGTGATATTGGGCTATACAAATAAAACTGATTTGATTTGAAAAGTGGTTTTAAATGTATTTTTTTTTTAATAATTGTGGTTGATTGGTATTTCAGAACTTAATTGTATGCTGTTTAATTTTCACACACCATTGGTGAAACATATTCTTGAAAATGTAATGTTTTGTTATAATCTGGAAAATAAAGTTGAAATAAATCTATAATTTGAATCTTTCATCTTTTAATAATATGAATTGAGATTATACATTCACTCTCTCTTTTAAATGTCTTATTTTATAAACCATGACATCTTGAGAGAGAGAAAATCCTGAAGAAAGATCACACAGGGGCATCCTATTGAACACCTATAGGCCACCGAGTCAAAGGCAATAATTTAAGTTATCTTTATAAGTCAATTTACACAAGGCACACAGAAATTTGTCTTTTCGCATATCCCCTCTCATGTTAACACACTTCGGAGGGGGTCAGAGCGCAGAGTCAGCCATAGTATAGCGCCCCTGGAGTGCATTTTTGACAGCACCCCTCTGGAGTACATTTTTGGGGTTAAGTTCCTTGCTCAAGGATACAATAGTAGAGATGGTGGGTACCATAGATGTAATACCAGCAGCCACCACTAGTTTAACAAGTATCAGCGTTCTGTCCTCCATTCTACCACATTGTTCAGTCCTATCCAAATGTATATTCTGTCTGAGCAATGTTGCAGAGGTAAGATTATTTTCTAGTCATAGTGTATATAACAGAAATCCATGATATTATGGCAACAGTGATCCACATAGTTTGAAAGTGTGATATGTAAGTATCTTGGTGTTCATGACATGTAAACAGCTTTAGCTTTAGAGAAAAAAATAGAGTATGTACAGAAATATGTTGACGTCATCTGACTAACAAAACAACATCCTAAACGGAGGGAAATACCTTCAGATTTATAGAGAAGGAAAAGAAGGTGTACACTACTTAAACCAATGTTTCTTTTACAACAATCTCAATATTATTCATTTACAGTTTTTTTTCGATTGCTAACCCACAGTGGGCACAACTGTAGCTCAATGTGCAAAACTCTAGCTACAGTCTGCACTACCAAAAGTCACTGGAGCTGAACAGTTCACTTCACCTGCAAAATAGGCTCAGTGCATTCAGAACACACTCAGAGTATAAACACTAGCATCAAACCCCAATACACAAATGACAAACTTTTAATCTTTACAGTTTGAATAATTTCAGTTACTTCACACAAATAACGTAATATTTTCTTTGATGAAAGAGTGAAATTATTTCACATGAAATTGTTTATTTTATAACATACCAGTTATGTTTAGGCAAACAAAAATAAATGAAAATCAGACATTTGCGTCAATAGATACATATTTTTATTTTATATTTTATTGATATTTATCTGTGTAAATATTCTATAATTGTAATACAGAAATACAATTCCTGTAATGTTGTCATTTACTGTAAGGATGCAACTCTTACGTTTTTGTTTGCTGGAAAATTCGTATTACAGATTCAACTTTAGATCTTTGCAGATTGGTTTGCACCCTCAACCCTGCCTCTCTCAATGAGAGACCATGATTCACAACAGGGTACATCAGTGTAGTCCTTACTGTATTTACAGTCATCAGAAAATACAGCTCTATGTCTACTAGGTCTTCCACACATTCACACTCTCACTGCCACTCTTCTCCCTCTAACAACCTGTCTTCATTGGTCCATTTCCCCCCAGAATATATATACTAGATACTGTATATACTGTATGTTCACTAACAAGTCTAAAACAAGACACTTTCTTAGTGTTTCAGTTGAAATTGCAATCAGCAGTGTTTAAAATGCACTAGGCTGAAATCCATTCCGTTTTGAATGTGTGGTTTACAGTTGTGACAGCAGTGTGTTAGCATTTGAAAAAAGTGCTGGAAATCCACAGTGTTGTGCAGGATGTGGTTAAGCCATGAGATAAGTGTGTAGAGTTTTGAAAATTGTGTTTAATCAATGAAAAATGAGCTAGAGTTTGGTCCACATGAACCGCTGCTGTGCATAGTGTAGTTCGAGTTTTGCACTTGTCGTTCCAGTTGTCCCCACTGTGGTTTAGCAATCGAAAAAAACTGTAAAATACTTCATGTGGGGAGGAAATTATAAAATTAATCTGGATTTTATATTGAACACACTGTGTTATTGTGAGTTTCCTTTGATTATCCTCACACTCACAAAAAGCATACATAGTTTTTAGTTATGAAAGCATTTATTTTCTGGAATGTGGAAGGACCAGATGCACTGTAAAAACTATAACTCGAATTTGTTGGACTCATTAAAGTTTTCGAGTTAGTCAGACTCAGAAATAAGGGTTTGCCCTATGTAACTAAAAATAAAGTGTCTGGCCAGAAAAACTTTTCTCTATAGTTGCCTTTACAAGTATTTTCAAATCACTACAACAAGGATTTTTGAGTTGCAATAAGGCAGACGTCTTTTTGTTGGAAACCCCATAGATTCCATTTCAGGGGCAGGGCAGTATGCACTGCGCTCTGCTTTGTTTTTTTTCCTAACCGGGCTATAAAAACATGGAGTATGCCTGCCATGGATGCCCTAATTAAAATATACTTTGACATTTGATTCAGCATTAAGGATATCCTTATTTTAGCATTCTTCAAGTCTTCAGATTGTAGAGACCGGAGGAAGTAGTTGCTTTAGTAAATACTCTGGTGAGAACAAAGGATTGTGGGAGTTTTTATGTTGAAGTCGGATCATTGGATCATCGGATATTGATGGCATGCTCATGTTTAGGTTTTTCTGGTTATATTGGGGCTCATTCCAGTGTGTTTACTGGCTGTGTGGTTATGACAGCATAACTTTGTTATTTAGCAATGTCGCCACCATGACCCAAGTTAACCTGTAAAATAATAAAGAATGACCAGGTAATACCACCATCTACATCTATAACACATTGCCCCTTGAGGTCCTGCCATGTTATGCACCTAAATGATTAAAGTATCTGTCAGTGGTCTGTTAACACACCACTGCTGACTGCACTGGTCATTCGAGTAGGGATAAAGATAGTGGTATGGACCAATCAGCGAATATGGTCCCTAACACAGGGACCACTGTAAATGAAATTTATTCTTGGTCCAACAACAATATAATCCTTAGGTGAGCAACAAGATCTGAGTTGACATAACTAAGTTTTCTGAAGGTAAAAAAATATAAAGCATTGAAGCAAGAATTTTATTGTTAGTCCCACAAAAATATCGGAGATCTGAGTTGGCATAACTCTTATCTAAACTTGTAAAGTCTCAGTAAAGTCAATAAAAGGTTGAGAAAACTCAAAAATCAGGTTGCCTTGATAATTTGCGTTTTCAAATTTTTATTTTTTACTTGAAAACTGGACCAGAAAGTGTTTTTGAGATGATTTTCAACAACAGATTAATCAGAAACAACATCCATCACGTTGTCAAAGTTTGTGGATCCAGAATGTCCTGTATTTCTGACTCAAGTTATCCTCATGTCACCTTCACCAACTCTTCGCCTATTTTGCTATATTTCCTGAACTAGTCACTTTTATTGGGCTCTGTTTTTCGTGTGCCTGGCAGGTAGGCTACACAAAATTAACATTGTAAACATCAAAGTCTGTGATGTGCTACTAGTTTTTTGTGTTTCTTGTTTTTGTCTCTTTCGCACACAAAACTGGTTTAGATTGTATAAAACACAAAATCTTGGTGGTTTTGTATGGTGTCAGAACTTAATTATATGCTGTTCATTTTCACTCACCTTTGGTGATTTTTTGTTTTATTCTGAAGAATTAAGGTGAATATAAAAACAATGTTTCATTTGCTAATCGGTTTAATCTTTTTTGTTATCATAATATGTATTTAGATGATAAATAGTAAATATATGAGTATTTTTGTTTGATCATTTGATCCTTTCTACTCTCACAATCAGCATAGATGTTCTTTTTGTTGTGTAACCTTCTCTTGCACAGGTATGAGGAAGCACAAGAGGCCTGGAACAGAAACTCTTTTGGAATGATTATCAACAACAAAACTGTCTTAATCGGAAACATCGCCCATCACGTTGTCACGTTTTCAAAGTTCCAGAATGTCCTTCTTTTTGTTGTGAAACCTTCTCTCTCACAGGTATGAGGAAGCACACGAGGCCTGGAACAGAAACTCTTTTGGAAGGATTATCAACAACACAACTATCATTTATCGGAAAAAACGCCCATCACGTTGTCAAGTTTTCGAAGTTCGAGAATGTCCTGTTTTTTTGACTCAACTTAACCCCATGTCATTGTGTTTCCTTTAACAAATGTATAGCACAGAGCTGGAAGAAAACTTGAACAAAAAATATGTCTTGATCCAAATTTGAGCACCACTAAAATGAAAGGGACAAGAGGTTGAGAAGAGATATGGGCTGCGTTCCAATACCCATACTATCTATTATTTAGTATGGTAGAAAAAAGATTTAAGATGTCCTGATTCTTGTGGCCTGATTTAGTATGGTTAGAAATACCCGGATGTCTACTAAATACGGCGGATATTTTTAGTGTTGAAAACAGCATGCTATTTGGGCAATTCTGAACCCACAATCCAGTGCGCACCGGAGGTGACGTCACATTGACAGAGCCTCCGTATGACAACAAATGGGGATGCCATGGATATAAAAGCAAAAGGCAAGATCAAGGCACAATGTTATTATGAAATAAATAAGTAAAAGTATGTCTCAAGTGTATGCCTACTGCATCCTAACTAGATAATTTTTATGGTCAGATGTAGTATGTGGAATAGAAAAAAGAAAGAGTATGCGATTTGGAAAACAAGGATGGTTTATTTTGAATATCACAAACAAAATCACGTGATATAGATGATGACCTCTAAGCTTTTATTTCATTTTATTTAATATATTTTTGTTTAGAAAGGTGAGTGACCATTCACATCCTTTCTGGTTGTTTGTGTTTCTCTGAAAAAGTTAAGCAGTGTGGCAAATTACCCGAATGTTGATTTAACTTGTGTATTAGCACAAGATTAATTCTCCCTTCAGTTGTAATTCTACCTTCATCAACTCTTGGGAGAAATATTTGTCTCTTTAGCTACTATAAACTAATCACTTTAATTGGGCATGATTTTATTCTACTTGGCAGTTAGCCTACACGAAAATAACACAATAAATACCCAGTATTATAACAGAGTCATATCAAAATCCAACATTGCTTTGGAACTCAGAACCACATTCAACAGTATTCTGAAAATATCTTCTGGGCTCCCATAAATATACTGAGACAAGATCCTAACAAAACAACTCAGCTAATGGAGGAGTGTGAGTTCAATGAGACTGTTGTTGGTCCTCCATTTTACTAAAATCAGGCCTGCAGTCCTCAGGGACTCAACTGTCTGCACTGAAGGAAGTGGAGCACAAAATGCAGTTCATTGAAATGTTTATCTAGAACACAACTGTCATTGATCGGAAACAAGGTTCATCACGTAGTCAAGGTTTGTGGATCCAGAATGTCCTGTATTTCTGACTCAAGTTATCCTCATGTCACCTTCACCAACTCCTCGCCTATTTTGCTATATTTCCTGAACTAGTCACTTTTATTGGGCTCTGTTTTTTCGTGTGCCTGGCAGGTAGGCTACACAAAATTAACATTGTAAACATCAAAGTCTGTGATGTGCTACTAGTTTTTTGTGTTTCTTGTTTTTGTCTCTTTCGCACACAAAACTGGTTTAGATTGTATAAAACACAAAATCTTGGTGGTTTTGTATGGTGTCAGAACTTAATTATATGCTGTTCATTTTCACTCACCTTTGGTGATTTTTTGTTTTATTCTGAAGAATTAAGGTGAATATAAAAACAATGTTTCATTTGCTAATCGGTTTAATCTTTTTTGTTATCATAATATGTATTTAGATGATAAATAGTAAATATATGAGTATTTTTGTTTGATCATTTGATCCTTTCTACTCTCACAATCAGCATAGATGTTCTTTTTGTTGTGTAACCTTCTCTTGCACAGGTATGAGGAAGCACAAGAGGCCTGGAACAGAAACTCTTTTGGAATGATTATCAACAACAAAACTGTCTTAATCGGAAACATCGCCCATCACGTTGTCACGTTTTCAAAGTTCCAGAATGTCCTTCTTTTTGTTGTGAAACCTTCTCTCTCACAGGTATGAGGAAGCACACGAGGCCTGGAACAGAAACTCTTTTGGAAGGATTATCAACAACAAAACTGTCTTAATCGGAAACATCGCCCATCACGTTGTCAAGTTTTCGAAGTTCGAGAATGTCCTGTTTTTTTGACTCAAGTTAACCCCATGTCATTGTGTTTCCTTTAACAAATGTATAGCACAAACCTGGAAGAAAACTTGAACAAAAAATATGTCTTGATCCAAATTTGATCACCACTAAAATGACAGGGACAAGAGGTTGAGAAGAGATATGGGCTGCGTTCCAATACCCATACTATCTATTATTTAGTTTGGTAGAAAGAAGATTTAGGATGTCCTGATTCTTGTGGCCTGATTTAGTATGGTTAGAAATACCCGGATGTCTACTAAAATACGGCAGAAATTTTTAGTGTTGAAAACAGCATGCTATTTGGGCGCTTCTGAACCGACAATCCAGTGCGCACCGGAGGTGACGTCACATTGACGGAGCCTCCGTATGACAACAAATGGGGATGCCATGGATATAAAAGCAAGAGGCAAGATCAAGGCACAATGTTATTATGAAATAAATAAGTAAAAGTATGTCTCAAGTGTATGCCTACTGCATCCTAACTAGATAATTTGTATGGTCAGATGTAGTATGTGGAATAGAAAAAAGAAAGAGTATGAGATTTGGAAAACAAGGATGGTTTATTTGAATATCACAAACAAAATCAGGTGATATAGATGATGACCTCTAAGCTTTTATTTCATTTTATTTAATATTTTTTTGTTTAGAAAGGTGAGTGACCATTCACATCCTTTTTGGTTGTTTGTGTTAATCTGAAAAAGTTAAGCAGTGTGGCAAATTACCCGAATGTTGATTTAACTTGTGTATTAGCACAAGATTAATTCCCCCTTCAGTTGAAATTCTACTTTCACAAACTCTTGGGAGAAATATTTGTCTCTTTAGCTACTATAAACTAGTCACTTTAATTGGGCATGATTTTTTTCTACTTGGCAGTTAGCCTACACGAAAATAACACAATAAATACCCAGTATTATAACAGAGTCATATCAAAATCCAACATTGCTTCGGAACTCAGAACCACATTCAACAGTATTCTGAAAATATCTTCTGGGGCTCCCATAAATATACTGAGACAAGATCCTAACAAAACAACTCAGCTAATGGAGGAGTGTGAGTTCAATGAGACTGTTGTTGGTCCTCCATTTTACTAAAATCAGGCCTGCAGTCCACAGGGACTCAACTGTCTGCACTGAAGGAAGTGGAGCACAAAATGCAGTTCATTGAAATGTTTATCTAGAACACAACTGTCATTGATCGGAAACAACGTCCATCACGTAGTCAAGGTTTGTGGATCCAGAATGTCCTGTATTTCTGACTCAAGTTATCCTCATGTCACCTTCACCAACTCCTCGCCTATTTTGCTATATTTCCTGAACTAGTCACTTTTATTGGGCTCTGTTTTTTTGTGTGACTGGCAGGTAGGCTACACAAAATTAACATTGTAAACATCAAAGTATGTGATGTGCTACTAGTTTTTTGTTGTTGTTTTTGTCTCTTTCGCACACAAAACTGGTTTAGATTGTATAAAACACAAAATCTTGGTGGTTTTGTATGGTGTCAGAACTTAATTATATGCGGTTCATTTTCACTCACCTTTGGTGATTTTTTTTTTATTCTGAAGAATTAAGGTGAATATAAAAACAATGTTTCATTTGCTAATCGGTTTAATCTTTTTTGTTATCATAATATGTATTTAGATGATAAATAGTAAATATATGAGTATTTTTATTTGATCATTTGATCATTTCTACTCTCACAATCAGCATAGATGTTCTTTTTGTTGTGTAACCTTCTCTTGCACAGGTATGAGGAAGCACAAGAGGCCTGGAACAGAAACTCTTTTGGAAGGATTATCAACAACACAACTATCATTTATCGGAAAAAACGCCCATCACGTTGTCAAGTTTTCGAAGTTCGAGAATGTCCTGTTTTTTTTGACTTAACTTAACCCCATGTCATTGTGTTTCCTTTAACACATGTATAGCACAGAGCTGGAAGAAAACTTGAACAAAAAATATGTCTTGATCCAAATTTGAGCACCACTAAAATGACAGGGACAAGAGGTTGAGAAGAGATATGGGCTGCGTTCCAATACCCATACTATCTATTATTTAGTATGGTAGAAAAAAGATTTAAGATGTCCTGATTCTTGTGGCCTGATTTAGTATGGTTAGAAATACCCGGATGTCTACTAAATACGGCGGATATTTTTAGTGTTGAAAACAGCATGCTATTTGGGCAATTCTGAACCCACAATCCAGTGCACACCGGAGGTGACGTCACATTGACGGAGCCTCCGTATGACAACAAATGGGGATGCCATGGATATAAAAGCAAGAGGCAAGATCCAGGCACAATGTTATTATGAAATAAATGAGTAAAAGTATGTCTCAAGTGTATAACCTACTGCATTCTAACTAGATAATTTTTATGGTCAGATGTAGTATGTGGAATAGAAAAAAGAAAGAGTATGAGATTTGGAAAACAAGGATGGTTTATTTGAATATCACAAACAAAATCACGTGATATAGATGATGACCTCTAAGCTTTTATTTCATTTTATTTAATATATTTTTGTTTAGAAAGGTGAGTGACCATTCACATCCTTTCTGGTTGTTTGTGTTTCTCTGAAAAAGTTAAGCAGTCCGGCAAATTACCCGAATGTTGATTTAACTTGTGTATTAGCACAAGATTAATTCTCCCTTCAGTTGTAATTCTACCTTCATCAACTCTTGGGAGAAATATTTGTCTCTTTAGCTACTATAAACTAATCACTTTAATTGGGCATGATTTTTTTCTACTTGGCAGTTAGCCTACACGAAAATAACACAATAAATACCCAGTATTATAACAGAGTCATATCAAAATCCAACATTGCTTCGGAACTCAGAACCACATTCAACAGTATTCTGAAAATATCTTCTGGGGCTCCCATAAATATACTGAGACAAGATCCTAACAAAACAACTCAGCTAATGGAGGAGTGTGAGTTCAATGAGACTGTTGTTGGTCCTCCATTTTACTAAAATCAGGCCTGCAGTCCACAGGGACTCAACTGTCTGCACTGAAGGAAGTGGAGCACAAAATGCAGTTCATTGAAATGTTTATCTAGAACACAACTGTCATTGATCGGAAACAACGTCCATCACGTAGTCAAGGTTTGTGGATCCAGAATGTCCTGTATTTCTGACTCAAGTTATCCTCATGTCACCTTCACCAACTCCTCGCCTATTTTGCTATATTTCCTGAACTAGTCACTTTTATTGGGCTCTGTTTTTTTGTGTGACTGGCAGGTAGGCTACACAAAATTAACATTGTAAACATCAAAGTATGTGATGTGCTACTAGTTTTTTGTTGTTGTTTTTGTCTCTTTCGCACACAAAACTGGTTTAGATTGTATAAAACACAAAATCTTGGTGGTTTTGTATGGTGTCAGAACTTAATTATATGCGGTTCATTTTCACTCACCTTTGGTGATTTTTTGTTTTATTCTGAAGAATTAAGGTGAATATAAAAACAATGTTTCATTTGCTAATCGGTTTAATCTTTTTTGTTATCATAATATGTATTTAGATGATAAATAGTAAATATATGAGTATTTTTATTTGATCATTTGATCATTTCTACTCTCACAATCAGCATAGATGTTCTTTTTGTTGTGTAACCTTCTCTCTCACAGGTATGAGGAAGCACAAGAGGCCTGGAACAGAAACTCTTTTGGAATGATTATCAACAACAAAACTGTCTTAATCGGAAACATCGCCCATCACGTTGTCACGTTTTCAAAGTTCCAGAATGTCCTTCTTTTTGTTGTGAAACCTTCTCTCTCACAGGTATGAGGAAGCACACGAGGCCTGGAACAGAAACTCTTTTGGAAGGATTATCAACAACAAAACTGTCATTTATCGGAAAAAACGCCCATCACGTTGTCAAGTTTTCGAAGTTCGAGAATGTCCTGTTTTTTTGACTCAACTTAACCCCATGTCATTGTGTTTCCTTTAACACATGTATAGCACAGAGCTGGAAGAAAACTTGAACAAAAAATATGTCTTGATCCAAATTTGATCACCACTAAAATTACAGGGACTAGATGTTGGGAAGAGATATGGGCTGCGTTCCAATACCCATACTATCTATTATTTAGTATGGTAGAAAAAAGATTTAAGATGTCCTGATTCTTGTGTCCAGATATAGTATGGTTAGAAATACCCGGATGTCTACTACATACGGCGGAGATTTTTAGTGTTGAAATAAGCATGCTATTTGGGAGATTCTGACCCACAATCCAGTGCACACCGGAAGTGACGTCACATCGACGGAGCCTCCGTATGACAACAAACGGGGATGCGATGGATATAAAAGCTATTAGTTATCCCCATGTCACCTTCACCAACTCCTCGCCTATTTTGCTATATTTCCTAAACTAGTCACTTTTATTTGGCTCTGTTTTTTCGTGTGCCTGGCAGGTAGGCTACACGAAATTAACATTGTAAACATCAAAGTCTGTGATGTGCTACTAGGTTTTTTTTGTGTCTTTCACACACAAAACTGGTTCAGATTGTATAAAACTTGATTCTTGGTGGATTGATATTTCAGAATCTAACTGTATGCCGTTTAATTTTCCCACAACATTGGTGAAATATATTCTTGAAAATGTAATTTTTAGTTATAACCTGGAAAAGGAAGTTGAAATAAATCTATACATTGAAAATCTGTCCCATTTTTCATCCATGTCTTTATGGACCTTGCTTTGTGCACTGGTGCATTGTCATGTTGGAACATAAAGACATGGATGACAGAGTTTGGGGTGGATGAACTTGACTGGCCTGCATAGACTTCCCATAACACACTCCTAAAGATTGTGGAAAACCTTCCCAGAAGAGTTGAAGCTGTAATAGCTGCAAAGGGTGGACCAACGTCATATTAAATCCTATGTATTAAGAATGGGATGTTACTTAAATTCAAGTGCGAGTCAAGGCAGGTGACCCAATACATTTGGTAATATAGTGTATGTTTGAGGTCATTTAGATACATGACAGTGTTTGACCACAAGGGAGCGCTGACAAGTCTATTTTTCAAATGTAAAATGTCATGCACAGTATACGTCTTTTATTTAATAATTTTTTTTTTAAATCATCATGGGGTATCTTGATATTGTTCAACTCTGATGATGAATGATTGTTGTTTTAAGTGGTCGGTTGACAATATATAATGTATAATAAAAATATGGAGAAGTGTTGCAATGGTAGCAACACTTGTTACTTCAGCATTCTGTAAATTGTCCTTTCTGTTTAAGTACCTGGTCTGTATCTCAAACTGGCGATTAGCTTAAGTCTGAAGAAACAACCATTTCCTGAAATAAAATATAAATCTTAAATTTTCATTATAATACTGTACAGATGTTTACTTAATTACTTAAATACAGTATGTTGTTGTAAACACATAGATGAAAGAGAAATTAATCCAACTGAATTGTGGCTTTATACCAAGAAAATTAGAAACAAACTTGAACAAATCAGGCGAAGGCTATAACATTCACTTCCTCTATAATTCACAGTGGTGGAATGTAACCAAGTACTTTGACTCAAGTACTGTACTAATCGTTCACATACCAAAACTATTCAGTGGTTAACAAAAAAAAGAACTGTAGATTGCAAAATGTGCATGTTGACAATTAGATGGGGAAGAAGTTCATAATTGATCTTGGAAACAAACAACTTCACAGGACAGAAATAACAGTGAATGCTCAGGAGATGGCTTTTGACTCTTTCTCAAATCTTTTAACACCTTTTTTCAGTAATTGTCCAGCAGATGGCAATATTTAATCTGTTATAGTGTAGTTTACGTGACTGTCCTTTACTGTCTTCCGCCCTGACTATGTTCCCAGAGTAAAAATACAAATGACTGGTTATGTACAGAGAAAAATTTAGGATGCTAAACATTTTCTGACTCAAAACTGACCCACATTACAAAAAAGACTTGTGTGGTTCAGGGTAAAATATGATGGGAGGAAAAAGCAGACATATAATTTCATGCTATAATATGTTTAGATCAGATTTAAAACCTCATTCTCAAAATATAACGGTGTCTTTTCTGTATTTGTTAAACTTTTGAACTTAGCTTTACCCTAAATTGAATAGGGGAGATGAATTAAGCAAACAATGTGATATGTTACATTGCTGTTTCTGACAGCAATTTGTGGGATCTGTGTGGGGAAATTGCCAGAGTCAAGTCAAGTCAACTTTATCTACATAGCACATTTATAAAAGTGCTGTTCAGTAAAATAAGTAAAATACAGTAGATCCAAAACATCATAAAGACACGTAAAAGCAAAAAGACAACAGAGACACTGGGTTTACAACATGACAGGGTTTTATTAATTAATTATATCCACGGTTTACAAAGTGAGAAAGGGACAGCACTTTGTTTTTTGACTATATTCATCCAGAAATTTCAAACAAACATCATTTGAAAAAAATACAAATTCCTGGTTAAACATTGCTTATTAAGAAGCCAAGTAGGAGGAACACCAAAGTGAAATTCATAACTGAATAATCAACAACTGCAAGATATGAATAATTTCAAACTTAATCATTTATTAACAGAGAATACACCCCCACTTCTCCCTTGTCGTTTTCTTTTTCTGCTGTTCTTTTGGCACCACGTCCACCACTGTCTGCATTAGCTTTTCCACCTGATTTGTTCCTGAGTCTTTGTTCTCAAAGAGAACACACCTATTGCCACACGCCTCAACTAGTTGTTTGAGCTCAGGCTGGCAGGAATGCAAAAAATCCTCAAAGCTCATGTCGCTTTGCCGCAGGTCTGCACCACGCGTGAACAGGATGACTGTTTGCTCATGAACTCTGTCACCAAAAGCGTCTCTCAACTTTTTCAGTATGTTTCTCTCACTGTCTGTGAATCTGCTAACATGAAGCACGAGTAAGTACACACAAGGCTCTTGCTGACAGAGCTCTTTGCACTTTGTCACATGTCTGTTCTTAAATGATGTTTTTATCTCATCATCAAAGATGTCTGGAGTATCAATGATGCGTACAGGTCTACCATCTATGTTAGTGTATGCCTCTTGGCACTCTGTGGTGACTGCCTTTGAACTTGGTTTTGACACAAAGAGTTTCTTTCCATGGATTGTGTTTCCACATGCACTCTTTCCAGTCCCGGCCATTCCCAGCAGAACAAGGTTCACTTTGGTTCCTGTAATGATATAAAATAAAAACAACTTAGGTTAAAATGATTTGTTTTCATTTATCCAAGCAACGACTGAAATATTTTCTGTGAAAACAATAAACAGTTATTTTTACCTGATAAACACAAGAAAACAGTTTCCTTTGATTATCCAAACTTTTTATTTATTTACTTAAACAACAGAGTATAAGGCAAAGCAAAGAGATTATTAAAAATGAATATTCTTGAAACTTACTGTGAAACATGGTCCTCGGATCCAGTGATGCAAAATACAGAAGAACTGTGCAGTATCTGTAGAATGTGCTGGTCTCTGCCTGTTTTATACACACCTGTTATGCAAATAGCATGGGGCGTGTCAGCTGTAGTATGGGGCGTGTCAGCTGTGAAGCCTCAATAAAAACAACAATGTCTTTAACTACCTTAACATTCATCTTTATCACCTGTGAAGAGAACGCACCCTGAGAGATAATGGCTTCATTTCCTGCTGGTAAGACTAAAACAACAGTTGTTTAAATCTACTGTACGGTAATCTTTCTTTCAAATCTATCACAATGTGATCATACTCACTCAATTATTTGAACATTAAGCCAATGAAATACTGTTTCAAAAATGTTAAACATAAGTTATTATTTGAATTACAGGTCGTGAACTGAGAATCGTGATGATTGGAAAAACTGGTGTGGGTAAGAGTGCTGTCGGAAACACCATTCTGGACGAGAAATGTTTCGTTTCCTGTCCAAGTTCAGAATCAGTGACTGAGTGCTATGAACAAGCTGTGAAATGCCTCGGTAACAGAAAGGTTAGTGTGGTGGACACACCAGGGATCCTGGACACTGAAAAGTCTGAAGAATTCCTCAAAACAGAAATAGTGAAATGTGTTGAAGTCTCATGTCCCGGTCCTCATGTGTTCCTGCTGGTCCTCCAAGTTGGTCGATTCACCACCGAAGAGAAAAACTCTGTGGAGGCCCTGCAAGAGCTGTTTGGTGAAAAAGGAAAACGATTCATGATCGTTCTGTTTACCCGTGGTGCTGATCTTGAGGATATGACCATCCAAGAGTATGTACAAGAGGCCCAGCCGGCGCTTCAACGGGTCATCCAAAGCTGTGGAAACAGGTTCCATGTCTTTGACAACCTGAGCAAAGACAGAAGTCAAGTGGTGAAACTGATTGAGATGATCGACAACATGGTTGCCGCAAACGGGGGGACCCACTACACAAATGAGATGTACAAAGAAGTCCAGGCAAGAAAAGAAAAGGGAAGTACAGTTGATGGATATTCCTTCATTGGTTCACTGATGCAAAATATCAAATATTTTCAAGAGATTCTACATAGAGCATAAACAACCATAAATCAATAGTCCAAACACGTTGTTAATGTCCAGCCTCTGTACCCAAATATGGAATATTTGATCAAAAATTGTCACACACACTTACATTATAGAAATACAGTATATGTAATGCTATTTTGTCCTGCTTGTATTGCTAGGTTTATCTATCGAAAGTAAAAAAAAATCAAAATATGTTGTTGATAGTAAGAAAATAAGTTTCAAAGATAAACAGTAGAGATTATACAGGCTGAAACTGGTTTGGATTGTATAAAATATATAATCAATGTGGTTTGGTACATCAGAAATTAATTGTATGCTGTCTTTTACTTATTTGTGTAACATGTATTCTCGAAAAATTAATTTTTAGTTTTATTCTTTTTAATTTTATTATTAAAATCAAAGTCTGTGAGGTGCTACTATTTTCTCTGCTACATGCAAAAGTGGTTTTAAATGTAATTTTTTTAAATAATTGTGGTGGATTGGTATTTCAGAACTTAATTGTATGCTGTTTAATTTCCACACACTATTTGTGAAACATATTCTTGAAAATGTCATTTTTGTTTTAATCTGGAAAATGAAGTTGAAATAAATCTATAAATTGAAAATCTGTCCCATCTTTTATCTTTTAGTAATATGAATTGAGATTATAACGTATACTTTCACTCTCTCTTTTCAATTTCTTGTTTTAAAGTTTTAAAGTAAAGCCTTATCTGTATTTTTCGTGTGTCCTTGGGTAACAGAGACATGTTTGCACAAGAGGAGGCTATAAACCGTGACATTTTGAGAGAGACACTTATAGGCCACTCAGTCAAAGGCAATGATTTTAATATTCAAAGCACAAAGCTGGAAGGAAACTTGAACACTTGGAAGAGATATGGTTCATTTGTATTTCACAAAAAAGTCACTCGATGTAGATGGTAACATTTTAGCCGGGATGCTTCTGTTGACCAATTATAGAAAACTTGGTGTTTGTATAAACATTCTGCAACATTATGTAATAAAAAAAATACTACATACCAGTGTACCAACGATATGATTGACAGCATACATTTCCAACTATTTTGGCACTCTCCACAGGAACACCTGTAAGTACAATATAGGGTTTATATTGTCCACGAGTATTGACGTCAAATTGGTGACAATAAAAATATAGAATCCTCATATGACCCTGCATCCCCATTTATATTGTTGAATAACGAATTTAGGTGAATGGCACTGTACGGATAAATGAAGAGAAGTACTGGTATATGTTCTGTGATCAGCATAGGTTAGAGCGCCATCTGTTGGTCGTTTACTATGATTTCATTAAATACTAAACTAACACAAAACACTTCACATTGAACACATTTCAAACCACAAATGAAGCAGTATACAGTCAGATATAAAAGTGGGCTAACTGGCCATCTGTTGATTTAGCTAGATAGGCCTGTAGGTTAACCTAATCATACTCAGCAAACATTTTGTTAGCATTCAGCTAATCAGTCAGGATGATTGTGCAGTCTACTTGCCATCTAGATGCTGTATTTAAAAAAATATATATATATAAATTGTTTTGTGTAGGATGTTGTCAATGTAAAAAAATAACTCAGATTAACATATGATCCTACAATAAAGTAAAGCTGGTGGATTTGAGGGCCTTGTACTTATCCATTTGTAAATTTAAGATGTGCCCACATAAATATATTGCTGGTTGTTAAACACCAAACACAAGATTGACACCAACATCGGTAACTGTAACGACTGGTAAACTGCCGTCGTCTATTGACTTTACTGTCTCCTGATTGTATGATCAATAACTCTAAACTAAATTCATATTTTTAACCACTCACTTGACATTTTCAGCTTTATACGGTATCTGCATTTGTCTTTCTGATGTAGCCTACTTTTTTATAAAGTGCATTTGTCTTTCGTATGAACTTTATACACCTTAACTGAAGTTCAAACAGACAATAAATTACCGGGAAACATGACAAATACCGACAGCTCCCAGTTACTGTGACCCCAGGCAGCCTTAACCCGAACTAGTCTTTTAGAAGTAACAATATAAACATAGTAAGCATTGTGTGACTCACCATTCAGTGTCCCACGGAGAGGAATCATTTTCCAATTGCAGAATCAGAAAAATTCTCAACTTAGCGCTATAGCTGAGGGACTGTTGCCATGGAGACTGTTCGATACATGAGCCAGGGAGACGTCAATCAAATCAAAATGAGGCACATGTCAATCAAAGTGTTACATGACCACGCCCACACAGTCCTGTCAAACTGTCTAGTGAAAAATATTTATAATGTAATGACGTTTTTTTTTCTGATTTTTATCAAATCTTATTGGTAGGCCTACATCCAACGTTGATATCATGTATTGAAATTTGAAATGTTATTGTAGGCTACCATCACCTTACTCTTTAAACAATATCTCTTTTTAATTCATTATATACCTTAATCAGACAGCAGGGGGCGTCATTTGCTTGTTGACAAAATTAAGGAAAATGAGTGCTTGTAAACAGTTGCTGTTGTCCATTCCCTACACATGTTTACAATAAAAGTACTTTAAAAATAGATAAATGTTTGATGTATCGTGGATGTACAAAAATATTTATGTTTTTGCATTGAAGTCATGGCAATGGTAGCACCACATACAACCTCGCCAAAATCTCATACATAGCTATTGAAAAAAAAAAAAGTTTTTACTGGTTTTCCAGCCGTTGCTTTCATATGTAAAGGTATTTCTTGTTCTCGGAGAAACACACTGTCTGCTTGGGATGAGGTTCTTGGTTTTTAAGACATTTTAACACATTTCAGGTCCTCAAATTCAGATTCGGATTTAGGAAACCACGCGCGGATATTCTGATGTTTTGATTGGACTACAAAAATGTCCGATTTGGAGTTTCGAGTGAATGACGTCGCGGAAAAAGATATCGGGCGAACGTTCAACACACATTAGCTAAAATGACGGTTAGCTAGTAAAAACAAAGTTAAGCTAGTTATTCGCTGTGATAAAGTGCTGCCGCCTTATAAAATGATGAGCGAACTAAGATGTGTTTGAATCCCGACAACAGATATTCACATTAGCCTACTATATGTGGACGTTAGCGTTTTTTAAAGTATACATTTTCAGTACGTACTCACCATCTGACGGCGTCGTCAACGGCTGCTGCTGGCTGTCAAACCGTTAGCAAAACAGTTTGTAGCTTTTCACAGACGAGAAAAAACAACAACTTCCATAAAACCAAAAGAATAAAAATCAGAACTATCCCGAAAGTATTAATAAATCAATTAAAAGATCCGACTATTCAGAGAAACAAAGCTAAGGACTGGAACAATACGGATATTTTACAGCTTGTGTTGGTGTCTTCTTACTTCGCGTGAGGAATGGCGACAGGGACTGTTAGTTTTATTCGTGACGTAAATTTAATTTTTTGGGAAAATTTAAACTACCAACATTATTTGTCACAATTTTGTTTTACTTTTTATTCTATAATATAATAATATAGTATGCCTATTTAGATTTATTTTATAACTATAATATTTATTTTTAATTTAACTTTATTTCACATTATTTGACTCCCTTATATTTAAATTTAAATTTGGTAAGAAAAAGTTAAACCATCTAGGAGTGGATAGAGTAGAAGTGAAGTCTTTACTTTCACCTACTCCACACAATTAAAAAAAATAATCTTTGTTCGAAAAGGTTTTATACAATTACCCTGAAAAACAGTGTATTAAAGTAAAGTCTACTCTAAAGTTACAATTTCCTGTTAGTTAATCAATAAAATGTATTTAAGTAAAAAATTATAATCTTTATATAACAGTCACATACCCGTATATATTTCATAAAATATCATGAAGAAAAAAAATTGTAAAAATGTGTCTGACCCTTCAAAATAAAAGCCCAAACATACAATGATAGTGATGTAAACAGAATGTCGAAGGGATCGGGAGACAATCATTAGAGAAATCTTTCCTTGTTTTTATT
>CM047525.1:25634923-25644923 GCA_026122265.1 Ammodytes dubius
CCCACCTTGACTGGTGTGAATGTCGATAGTTAGCCTGCTATCGGTGTGTGAATGGTAACGTGGGAATGGGAACAGGTCTCCCTTGCAAAACAGTCTCCGGTCTCAATGGGATTTACCTGTAGAAATAAAGGTTAAGAAAAAAAAATCGTTTTTCTCCGACCCCACGGTGCAGTAAGAACAAAAGGGTAAAATAAGTAATATTTACAATAAATACATTTTTAATAGTGCAAAAGGTGAGGCAAAACAAAACGGTACATATAAGATTTCAGTACAGAACAAAGCCTTTATGTTGGTCAAAAATTTAAACCACAAAGACCTTGGAAGCTATTTAAATTGTGTTTAATTTACAGGAATGGAGACAAAAGTATCCGGCATACATCGTAAAGTCATGACCTCTTGTTAACCTTTTTGTTTGTCCCCTTTTCTCTTAAACTGCTTTTTCCCTCAGCTGGCACTAGTGACCTGGAGGGAATGTTTATTCCGACCCCTCAACAAACAGGTGGGTTCACTTGCTTTTTTATATATTTTTACACAAATTTGCCCTTGTGGGACATTTAATAAAAACCTTGAACCCTTAACAAAATATGAACAAATCCTTCTGTAATAACCTTCAGAATAGTGCTAAGAATGATTATGGAAAGTTCAGTAGATGTAAGTGCTTTAGAAGTTTCAAATTTTGGTTCAGAGTATTTAAAAAAAACTAATGTTGAGATAATGTCCGTTAAAAAATGGTTGAATAGGAGAAATATACAGACGCAAACAGACAAGGTTTAGTCAAATAAACACCTTAATGTACATTTTGGACCTTTCGATTTATACTAGTCTGAAAGAAGACATGTTTTGGAAGCAAAATAGACACATCTCAAATCTCAAATTGACCAGTGCTAGAAAACAACAATGCTTTTGCCTGCCAGTGTATGACCTTTAACTTCCCAGCAAAACTGTATTTTCTTAATTAGTCAGTTTTATTTTGCTCACAAACTAAAGAAATGTTTCTCTTTGTTGCAGGTAACAAACGCTGTGCTGAAGCTGATAGAGAGAGAGAGGAATGGGGAGACCATTAACACTCGACTCATCAGCGGTGTGGTCCAGTCTTATGGTAGGTCCATGACTACAGTGCAGAAATCTCACTCAGTCTGTGTTCGAAAAAGCCCTACTAACGTCCTACTCCCTCCTACATACTCAACAAGTATATACTACACACTGTCTACTTAACCATCCATTGTGTATGCGAGGTTTGTCGTCGGACCGTTTACACTGAAGTATACAGAAGCAATGAAGAATTTAAAATAAAAAACTTCTGTGGTGTTTGAAAAGCGGTTGAGTAGGAAAAGTATCCCATCGATCCATAAACAAAATCTTTCCCGGAAGATCTCAGGCCTACACAAACTCGCATACACAACCACAACATACTCAAATTGACGCCAAAATTAGTATGAGTAGGATGTTAGTAGGGCTTTTCCATCACAACCAAAGACTAACATTCCAGTGTAGAAGTACCAAGGCATGTACTTAACTTTACTTAGCTAAGCTCCGAGGTTCATAAGTCTCCACTGAAAGAAAGAGTTTATTCACTATATTACTGTTGTTGGAACTTGGGATGTTTTTGGCACTTTTTAGTTTCTGCAATTTACTTTTATTCTGCCATGTGACTTTTTTGGATTTAATTTAATATATAGTTATAATTTCATATCACATGTACATCACCAATTTGCTTATCAGTTTGAACTACTTTTCCTAAGTATCTTTAGTTAAAGGTGGAGTCAGTGATTCTGTAGAACGCTTGTTGTAAAAATCACATTTTGTACGAAAATCGGTGCATATCTCCTTATGATCCACTACCTGTATGAAAGAAAAAATCTGTCAATAACGCACAGCCTAGGCTCTGTAAACTCGCTAGAATCACCGACTCCACTTTTAACCAAACTAGCTTTCTCCTTTTCTATGGTAACTTTTGGTCAATTTCTTCTTCTTCTGTTAAAGGCCTACTTCACCGGTTTGAATATGAAGGTGTATTGAATTCTGAGATCCTATGTAGTATAAATGTGCGAAAAAAATTATAGAAATATAGGGTTAAAAAAAACACTCTTTCTGCCTTTTCTCAGGCTAGGATGAACCGATTTCAATTTTTTTCGCACATTTATACTACATAGGATCTCAGAATTCAATACACCTTCATATTCAAACCGGTGAAGTAGGCCTTTAACTCATTATTAGTAGTTTTTTCAAAGCCGAATCTTTCAAAAGTATCATTCCCCAACTCTGCTCTGTGTTCTCTGCTCTCTCCTCCTGTCTCCTCCCTGTGCAGTGGAGCTCGGTCTAAACGAAGAGGACGCCTTTGCCAAAGGGCCCACGCTGTCCGTCTATAAAGAATACTTTGAATGTCAGTTCCTCACGGACACAGAACGGTTTCTACACACGCGAGAGCACAGAGTTCCTGCAGCAAAACCCCGTCACAGAGTACATGAAGAAGGTGAGATGCTTTTTTTTTTTTTTTTTTTTTTTTTCAGACATATCAAAAACAATACAAAACTAAATGAAAAGCATAAAAATACAATAAACAAAATGTATGTTTAAATGACTTCACAAAAATAAAAAAAATAAAACAAATTATCTGTATTGATGAGATATGCCTGAAAAGGAGCAGGAAGAAGTATACACTTATTTAATCCTACCCCTTTTCCATAGTAAAAAAAATAAAAATATTTATTATATTCGCTTCTTGTAATCCTTCTTTCCAATCAACTACATACAGTTATGAATGAACAAATGAAAAAAAATACTTATTTGTTCTAGTTTAAAAGCCGTTATCAAGGCAACATTTTTATTTTTTCACACAGTTTGTATTGAATAAACGAGGAGAAGCAGCTTTTAGTTTTTATGCACCAAATATCTGGAACAAACTCCCAGAAAACTTGAGGTCTGCTGCAACCCTCAGTTCTTTTAAATCGAGTCTGAAGACTTTTCTGTTTCCATTTTAACCTGTACTTTTAATTTAATTTAAATGTTTTACTTCTTTTCATTCGCTTTTAAATGTGTTTAATGTATTTTAATCTTGCCACTGTAAAGCACTTTGAATGGCCTTGTGTTTGAATTGTGCTATATAAATAAACTTGCCTTGCCTTGCCTTGAATAATTGAAAGATATTTACAAAGCAACTCAACAACGTCAACATAAAATAACACAAAATACATTTTCGACCCAAAATCACAATAAAATTTCAATATTCCTTCACATTTTTTTAAATCATTATTTAGCCGGTGTCATATCGCATATAAATGTTCCATTTCTTCCACTTATTAATTGTTTTCTATCTGACGCTCAAAAGGTTTGACAGCTTTCCCATAACACAAATGTGCTGGACAATTTCTAGCCACTGTTACTCTTTTGGGGTGTTCACATTAAGCCAGTTTCTTGTTACAGCTTTCTTACTTGCTGCAAATACAATGTTATTTAAAGGTGCAGTGTGTGTAATATGACATCATCAAGAAAGTTCTACAAAGTTCTAGAATGCAACACTCCCTGGGTAACCCCAACCCTTTAGAATAATAACAGAAGCTACAGTGGCCTTCAAGGACAAGAACAATTCTAAATTTTAAACAATGCTCCTGATGACATTCCAACTATGACACTTTCAAGATGGCGGCACTAGGCCTTGGTCCAAAATATGCAGAAATTTGGACATATATGAGACCCTTTCTAAGGGAAAAAATAATAATTCAAAACATGTTTTTCAGCTATTATGCACTAAATTAAATGTACTTATGGATATTATAATTACTTTCTACAAAATCTGCTAGGAAATAAAACCCAAAATTCAACACACTGCAGGTTTAAGTAGAGATCTTCTTTCATCACAAGTTACATCACAGAGCAGGTGATGTTTTTTTTTAGAAAATATGTGTGTCGAGGCAACATTTAAAACTGTGTGTGACGTACATATTAAAGGTGTGTGTGTGGGTGTGTGTGTGTCCGTCTCTGTGTGTGTGTGTGTGTGTGGTCTGCGTGTCTGTGTGTCTCCGTGTGTGTGTGTTTTCGTCTCTGTGTGTGTGTGTGTGTGTGTGTGTGTGTGTGTTCGTCTCTGTGTGTGTGTCCGTCTCTGTGTGTGTGTGTCCGTCTCTGTGTGTGTGTATGTGTCTGTGTGTGTGTGTGTGTGTGTCCGTCTCTGCCTGCCTGTGTGTCTCTCTCTCAGGCGGAGGCGCGGCTGCTGGAGGAGCAGCGGCGTGTGCAGGTTTACCTTCACGAGTCGACTCAGGACGAACTGGCGCGGAAGTGTGTAACAGGTTCTGATCGAGAAACACCTCGAGATCTTCCACACGGAGTTCCAGAACCTCCTGGACGCAGACAAGAACGAAGGTAATTGCTCTCTCTCTCTCTCTCTCTCTCTCTCTCTCTCTCTCTCTCTCTCTCTCTCTCTCTCTCTCTCTCTCTCTCTCTCTCTCTCTCTCTCTCTCTCTCTCTCTCTCTCTCTTCTCTCTCTCTCTCTCTCTCTTCTCTCTCTCTCTCTCTCTCTCTCTCTCTCTCTCTCTCTCTCTCTCTCTCTCTCTCTCTCTCTCTCTCTCTCTCTCTCCTCTCTCTCTCTCTCTCTCTCTCTTCTTCTCTCTTGTGTGTGTGTGCGCTTACTTGTACAACTATTTTTGTGAGAACCAATTTGAGTTTTAGACCTTTAAGAGTGAGGACATTTTGTCTGGTTCTCACTTTGGGACAGGCCTTTAAAGGGCTGTTTGAGGGTTAACACTAGGTTTTAAGGACAGGCCTTTAAAGGGCTGTTTGAGGGTTAACACTAGGTTTTAAGGACAGGCCTTTAAAGGGCTGTTTGAGGGTTAACACTAGGTTTTAAGGACAGGCCTTTAAAGGGCTGTTTGAGGGTTAACACTAGGTTTTAAGGTTCAGGTATGAATTAGGTTTATGTTAGGGTTAGTGTAAGGGTTGGGGTTAGGCATTTAGTTGTGATGGTTAGTGTTAGGGTAAGGGGCTAGGGAATTTATTATGTCAATGAATGTCCTCACAAGTATAGCTGTGCTAATGTGATAACCCTGTCCCTGTGTGTACAGACTTGGGTCGGATGTACAACCTGGTGTCGCGGATCACCGACGGTCTGGGTGAACTGAAGAAGCTTCTAGAGACTCACATCCACAACCAGGGCCTGGCCGCCATCGAGAAGTGTGGGGAGGCCGCACTCAACGTACGTAACGCTCACTGTCACTGTGAATATCTCCTCACGATCCACTACCTCTCTGTAAATAATATGGGTGGCCCGAATTATTCGAATATTGGAATACTCGTTCGGAAAATTAGTATTCGGAGCTTAAATTAGTATTCGGAGCTTCGTTGTTTTTTTTTTTTTTTTTTTTTTTTTCAACATTTTTTTTGCAAGAAGCTAGTACTGCAATATAATGTCATCAAATAATTTTATATTTGGATATAAAAGTTAGTAATATTGTAGTAGTAGTAGTAGTATTGCTCATTTAGGAGGATATTACATCACTAAGTGTCATAGCGCATCCATTACTTTTTTTTTTTTTTTTTATGTTGTTTTTGATGGTGTGTTTTTCTGGAACGAATATTCGAATATTCGCTCGGAAAAACCAACGAATATTCAAAGCCTGAAAAATGGCCAGCCCTAGTAAATAAGTGTGTGTGTGTGTGTGAGGCCCCGCTCAACATACATAACGCTCACTGTCATTGTTAAAAGGTGGAGTGAGCGATTCTGGAGAACGCTTGTTGTCAGAATCCCGCTTTGTCAAAATCAGACAGGTAGTGGATCGTCACTCAACAAAAAACTCATAGTTACTGTATATGTATAACATCAGCTAGTAAGAACACTTAATTTGCAGTCAGTTAAAAAAATAAGTAGGGGGAAATTTGACCAAAAAGGGGTTGGGTTGTGAGCGAGTTATGTTACCACTTTGAAGGACAAACATGATCTCACCAAACAGACAAAGATTTTCCTGTCAGAGATGATGAAATATTCATAACGTGTCAGGTTGAAATCCAAGAGAGAGAGAGAGATGGAGAGAAAGAGAGAGAGAGAGATGGAAATATAATATTATTTCCCAAAAACAAAACATGTTCAGCCACATTATTGACTGCTGAGTTTTTTTGGTCTTTTTTAAATGAGTAAAAATGTAGGGAATTCATTTATTGAGAGACGCACCGATTCACTATTTTTAAGTTCTGTTCCGATTCTGATATCAGGGTTTTGCATATTAGTCGATACAATACCGTCCGATATCATTATTATTATAATTTTTTTTTTTTTTTTTTTTTAAGATATTTTTTGGGCATTTTTATGCTTTATTTGATAGTGCAGAGAGACAGAGGTGAAATGGGGCAGAGAGGGGAGTGACATGCAGAGAACGACCGCGGGTGGGAATCGTACCCGGGTCCGCTGCTGGGCCCGGCCCGGGAGGGGGACGCCTTACCAACTGAGCTAAAGGCGCCCCCATTATTTTACATTTTTATTTTGTTGCTGATATATGTAAGGTTATAATGGCTTAAAGGTGGAGTCAGTGATTCTTGAAACCGCTTGTTGTGTACCTTTTTAAAATGTAGTTTTCATTCATAAATAATAACATTAAATGTGTTTTTCTCCCAGGACCCCAAAGTGTACGTTCAGACCACGCTCGACGTTCATAAGAAATACAACGCCTTGGTCATGTCGGCCTTCAACAACGACGCGGGCTTCGTCGCTGCACTAGACAAGGTCAGTGGTGGTCAACTGCAGCTTTTGCAATACAAAATAGGCTAAAAACTTTGATATTCACCTCTGCCTATAGTTATTAAAATCTTTATTAATTACATTTCAACTCTCGGATACAGAATTACCAAAATTTTATTATATTTGATGTATTATGATTTTTTTTTTGTATTTAATGTACAAGTTTTTGCATTTTACTGCAATTTTTTTTAATTTTTATCCAGTTCTTTTTTTTTTTTTTTTTTTTAAGATATTTTTTCGGCATTTTTATGCTTTTATTGATAGTGCAGAGAGACAGAGGTGAAATGGGGCAGAGAGGGGAGTGACATGCAGAGAACGACCGCGGGTGGGAATCGAACCGGGTCTGCTGCTGGGCCCGGCCCGGGAGGGGTACGCCTTACCAACTGAGCTAAAGGCGCCCCCTTTATCCAGTTCTTTTAATGCCTTTTATGTAAAGCACTTTGAATTGCCTTGGTGTGCGAACTGTGCTATATAAATTAACTTGCTATATTGCTTGTGTGAGGTCATTGTTACAGTGGAGAAGGAAAATGTCCGTCATTCGAGTTAAACATTGGTCTGTCTGTCTTTCCAGGCATGTGGGCGGTTCATCAACAACAACGCAGTCACCAGGATGGCTCAGTCGTCCAGCAAATCTCCTGAACTGCTGGCCAGATACTGCGACTCCTTACTCAAGAAAAGGTGTGTGTGTTAGTGTGTGTGTGTGTGTGTGTGTGTGTGTGTGTGTGTGTGTGTGTGTGTGTGTGTGTGGACGGACACCTGAAATACAATGGCGGTTCCTTTGCTTTCATAAGACCCAAGTCAGCCAAACAAAAATAACCATCTCCCAAAATCAGAAGTTTTCTCAAAACATGAACATTAAATAAAAAACATTTGAAACCGTTAACCCTTGGCTTTAACTGTGATTCACTGCCATTGTCCTAAAATGCAGATAAAATGTGTTTTAACATCAACCAAAAATGTCTGTTTTTCTCTTTAGCTCTAAAAACCCCGAAGAGGCTGAACTGGAGGACACACTGAACCAAGTGGTGAGATACTTTATCCTGTGTGTTTGTCCCAATGCACACATACGCATAAAGTTTGTTTGTATTAAAGGTGCTCCGAGGAACTTTTGGTTTTTGTTAATTCTAGCGACCCCCTTTGGACAAAAGTGGTAGTGTTTTTACTACGCCAGCTGTTGTTCCTGGGTGAGCGTATACCCCATGACAAAGGCATTAAGAAAAACTATATAAAAAATAGCATTCTTTGCACTGATGTTCTCGTTTGCTGTTACATGTAATTTATGATCATCAGAGGAAAAATTTGACTGTTCCAGAAATATTTAAAAGTTCCTCGTAGCACCTTTTAATGTTGTTATTCAGCTCTGTCGCACTAAATGTTCCATATACCAGAACAAAAATGAGCACGTTTGTAATTGATCATCATAGTTATTTTTTTTGACAAATTTTATAAGTACATATGTTTACCGCAGTTTTCTTTCTTATGCTGCAGTTAAGTAGGACAATGGTAACGACTTGATTTTACCTTTTTGTCATAACACCTTTGTACTTATTAAGGGGAGACACTGCAGGTGAATAGGTGAAAAAAAAAAAAAATGATATATTTTTTATTTATACAAATTTTTCACAATTTTTTTTTAACAATACACAGAAAAACTAGCACATACAAAAGACAGAGCTCGACAAAAAAAACAAAAAAAAAAACAGACAGCCAGCACTCACTCATTTTAAATAAAGAACCTCAGGACCCAGCTCAAGGTATTTATAGCTGAAACATTTCTAACTCATAGATATCATCATGAAACTTTGCCAGTTGATTACTGACATTAAAACAATATTTTTTTACAAATTTTTAAAGAAATGTTTGAATTAATATGCAAATGATGCATTATCTTACTAATTTTGTGCACATTTGCATTTTAAAAAAAACGAAAAATCTAGTTGTTGTATAAAGCCAGAGTTAAAATCTTTATTACATTTTTACCACATTCTATACTGAACAGATTTTGGATGCAGCCTTTTTTTAATTTTATAAAAACTATTATGTCTCATAAATCAAACAATAAACAACATATGAACAAATCCTTCTGTAATAACCTTCAGAATAGAATAGTGCTAAGAATGATTATGGAAAGTTTAGTTGATGTAAGTGCTTTTGAAGTAAAATCAACAAAAAAATCTAAAGATTGACCAGTGCTTGAAAGTTTTCGCCAGCAATGTCTCGCCTTAACGTAAGACAACTGACAAATAATGTGCATACAAGAGCAATGAATTTAATGACTGAATGAATCCCATTTTAATGTATTTTTTTAATATCAAAATACACATGCATCCATCTATTTGCGTTGCTACATACTGTATAGTTTAAATTACATACAGCCGCGGAAAAACATTAAGAGACCAGTCTGGATTTTTCTTAAATCTTTATCTCTACATTACTTAATGGAAATGCTCTTTAATGACAATATTTTTATTGTGAATTTGGTAGAAATGTTGTCAGTTAGTTTATATTATAAAACCAAAATGTTCATTCTACTCAAACATATGCATCTAAAGAGTAAAAACAAGAGACACAGAACATTTGGAGTGGTCTCTTAATTTTTTTCCGGAGCTGTACAACAATATAACACTCAGGTTATCAGTACATTAAGTTTTTTTTTTTTTTTTTTCAGATGGTTGTGTTCAAGTACATCGAGGACAAAGATGTTTTCCAGAAGTTTTATGCTAAGATGCTAGCTAAGCGTTTGGTCCACCAGAACAGCGCCAGCGACGACGCAGAGGCTAGCATGATCTCCAAACTCAAGGTTTGAAACGCACACACACACTCACTCCTCACTCACTCACTCACTCACACTCACTCACTCACTCACTCACTCACTCACTCACTCACTCACTCACTCACTCACTCACTCACTCACTCTCATCACTCACTCACTCACTCACTCACTCACTCACTCACTCACACACACGCACACACAAACACACATGCACACACAAACACTTCGCCACGCCACACACACACACACACACCTTGGCAACAATCTGCTGTGATTGGTTCAAAAGACTTATTGTGTCATAAGAACCAGAGCATAGCCCACACAGTCCTGTCAAACGGTCTAGAATTTTTTTTATTTTATTTTTTAAACTAAGTTTTATAATATTTATGAACATTTCTTTTAAATCAGATTTTTGGCAAAGCTTATTTAGACACCCAACTTTATCAACTGTGGATTTTTTTTTTTTTTATTGGGTTTTGAATTATTTTTTACAACAAGAACACAAA
>CM047525.1:25649923-25719923 GCA_026122265.1 Ammodytes dubius
TGTGTGTGTGTGTGTGTGTGTGTACATGTACAGGCTGCCATTGTTCGGATCATGAAGATGAGGAAGGTCTTGAAGCACCAGCAGCTTCTGGCTGAAGTTCTGAACCAACTGTCGTCCCGATTCAAACCACGAGTCCCCGTCATCAAGGTAAACCGTCCGCTTTAATCATGAGTCTGCCTTTGCCTATTATGGTGTAAATACACACACACTAAAAAACTTGACTTAATGTCAATAAATAAATAAATTGGATTATCTCAAATGGCCGATCTCCTGAACCACTGCAGCTCCAACAGAATATACCAGCAAAAAAATTAACAAAATTTAAACCTGCAGTGTGTGGAATTTTGGGTTTTATTTCCTAGCAGATTTTGTAGAAAGTAATTATAATATCCATAAGTACATTTAATTTAGTGCATAATAGCTGAAAAAAATGTTTTTAATTATTATTTTTTCCCTTAGAAAGGGTCTCATATATGTCCATATTTCTGCATATTTTGGACCAAGGCCTAGTGCCGCCATCTTGAAAGTGTCATAGTTGGAATGTCATCAGGTGCATTGTTTAAAATTGTTCTTGTCCTTGAAGGCCACTGTAGCTTCTGTTATTATTCGAAAGGGTTGGGGTTACCCAGGGAGTGTTGCATTCTAGAACTTTGTAGAACTTTCTTGATGTCATATTACACACTGCACCTTTAAACAATACAATGAATTGGTGCAAATATTATTCGGTGCAAAATAAAAAGGTGTAAGGCTCACGTATGCACACAGCCTAACATGATGTTGTGACCTAATGCATTGTTCCTGGATGCCTCCACATAGGTTTATGAGATTAACCCACATAGGGAATTGGTATTTGGTATTGGACCACATGACATTTTAGATACTAGATTAATATGGAGGCATTTTGTTTCGGTGCATAAAAGGTGCCAAACTTTGCTGCCCAGCCCTACATTTATGTGTTGTCCCTAATCTCATGTTTTTGTGTGTGTCTCCCCCTTGTGGACAGAAATGCATCGACATCCTGATAGAGAAGGAATACCTGGAGCGAGTGGACGGAGAGAAAGACACCTACAGCTACCTGGCCTAAAAACAACATGGCTGGCTCTCCTCAGCATCTATTTTATTCGTTATTTTCTTTCATTTCATTTCATTTTTTTTTTTTTTTTTTTATGTCCTGAGTAAATAAAGTGAGGATCCCTCAGAGCAACCAACCAACCATCAACAACTTGAGAGGGTGTGTGAACTTTCTACTCAAACAAAGCCCCTCCGTTTGAGACTGGGAAACCCCGTCTTAACTGCTACACTTTTCCCTGTCCCATCTGTAGGACTACAAACACACACATGCGCACACACACATGCACACACACACACACCACACTTCTTGTTGTCATATTGTAAATAACAACCACAGACTGTAAGAAGAAGAAAAAAAACAAAACCCTTGCTCCCTTCTTTACATAGCGTAATGAATTAGCCAACAACGAATCAGTGGAGAGAGCCGCATCCAAAGGTTTTGTTGCATGCTACTGCCTAACCTAACTGGCGCACCCTACAGTGACAACGAAAAATAAAGATTTAAGAAAAAAAATAAAAAATAAAATTAAAAGTCGAGTCACTGGGCAAAGCCGATATCGACAACGACGCAAGCCGGTCCTGTAATTTAAAAAGTCTACAACTGAAACGGAGATGAGAGAGAGAGAGAGAGAGAAGGAAGAGAGAGAAAGAAAGAGAGAGATGACATGACACTTCTTCGTGGGTGGAAATTCGTCTCCGTTTTTCAGTTTTTGAGGTCGTTTTGGGTTCATTGCAGGAGATTGATTGAAGAGGAGGAGGCCTGTTTCATTAACTGAACGGTGGACATTTGTATAGTGTGGTTCATTTTCTAAATGTGTGATAAATAAAAACAAGGAAAGATTTCTCTAATGATTGTCTCCCGATCCATTCGACATTCTGTTAACATCACTATCATTGTATGTTTGGGCTTTTATTTTGAAGGGTCAGACACATTTTTACAAATTATTTTTTCTTTTCATGATATTTTATGAAATATATACGGGTATGTGACTGTTATATAAAGATTATAATTTTTTACTTAAATACATTTTATTGATTAACTAACAGGAAATTGTAACTTAAGTAGATTTTACTTTAATACACTGTTTTTCAGGGCAATTGTATAAAACCCATAGATAGTAAATAATAGGATAAAACCTTTTCGAACAAAGATTTTTTTTTTTATTGTCCGGGTAGGTGAAAGTAAAGACTTCACTTCTACTCTATCCACTCCCAGATGGTTTAACTTTTTCTTACCAAATTTAGGTAGTCAAATAATATGAAATAAAGTTAAATTAAAAATAAATATTATAGTTTATAAAATAAATCTAAATAGGCATACTATATTATTATATTATAGAATAAAAAGTAAAACAAAAGTGTGACAAATAATGTTGGTAGTTTAAGTTTTCCCAAAAAATTTAATTTACGTCACGAATAAAACTAACAGTCCCTGCCGCCATTCCTCACGCGAAGTAAGAAGACACCAACACAAGCTGTAAAATATCCTGATTGTTCCGGTCCTTAGCTTTGTTTCTTTGAATAGTTGGATCTTTTAATTGATTTATTAATACTTTCGGGATAGTTTTGATTTGTATTATTTTGGTTTTATGGAAGTTGTTGTTCTTTTTTCTCGTCTGTGAAAAGCTACAAACTGTTTTGCTAACGGTTTGACAGCCAGCAGCAGCCGTTGAAGACGCCGTCAGATGGTGAGTACGTACTGAAAATGTATACTTTAAAAAACGCTAACGTCCACATATAGTAGGCTAATGTGAATATCTGTTGTCGGTATTCAAATATGTTAATACGTCTTAGTTCGCTCATCATTTTATAAGGCGGCAGCACTTTATCACAGCGAATAACTAGCTTAACTTTGTTTTTACTAGCTAACCGTCATTTTAGCTAATGTGTGTCGAACGTTCGCCCGATAGCTTTTGCCGCGACGTCATCCACTCCAAACTCCAAATCGGACATTTTTGTAGTCCAATCACAACATCAGAATATCCGCGGGTGGTTTCCAGAATCAGAATCTGAATTTGAGGACCTGAAATGTCTTAAAATAAAATGTCTTAAAAACCAAAGACCTCATCCCAAGCAGACACTGTGTATCTCTGAGAACAAGAAATACCTTTACATGTGAAATCAACTGCTGGAAAACCATTTAAAACTTTTTTTTTTTCAATAGCTATGTGTGAGATTTTGGCGAGGTTGTATGTGGTGCTACCATTGCCATGACTTCAATGCAAAAACATAAATATTTTTGTACATCCATGATACATCAAAAATGAATCCTCCTTCAGAAGTTATTTTTTTAAAGTACTTTTATTGTAAACGTGTAGGGAATGGATAACAGCAACTATTAACAAGCACACATTTTCCTTAATTTTGTCATAGTTTTGATGAACTAAGTAAAAAAAAATCAAAATTAGCTCAACAACAAAAAAAAGTACTCCAATATCTTACTGGCAAACGTAAATTATGATGTGCTGTAGAAAAATATGAAAAGATTTTACTGTTTTTTGTTGAGTAATAACTGAATAGCTTGAGCCCCAACCCACTCACTCTGGCCATTAACAAGCAAATGACGCCCCCTGCTGTCTGATTAAGGTATAATGAATTATAAAGCGATATTGTTTGAAGAGTAGGTCATTTAAGGTAGCCTACAATAACATTTCAAATTTCAATACATGATATCAACGTTGGATGTAGGACTACCAATAAGATTTGATAAAAATCAGAAAAAAAACGTCATTACATTATAAATATTTTTCACTAGACAGTTTGACAGGACTGTGGCAGCGTGGTCATGTAACACTTTGAGTGACATGTGCTTCATTTTGATTGACGGCTCCCTGGCTCATGTATCAAACAGTCTCCATGGCAACAGTCCCTCAGCTATAGCGCGTAGTTGAGAATTTTTCCTGATTCTGCAATTGGAAAATGATTCCTCTCCTTGGGACACTGAATGGTGAGTCACAAAATGCTTGCTATGTTTATATTGTTACTTCTGATAGACTAGTTCGGATAAGGCTGCCTGGGGTCACAATAACTGGGAGCTGTCGGTATTTGTCATGTTTCCCGGTAATTTATTGTCTGTTTGAATTTCAGTCAAGGTGTATAAAGTTCATCAGAAAGACAAATGCAGATACCGTATAAAGAGCAGCTATTGGAAAATGTCAAGTGAGTGGTTAAAAATATGAATTTAGTTTAGAGTTATTGATCATACAATCAGGAGACAGTAAAGTCAATAGACCACGGCAGTTTAGCAGTCGTTACGATGTTGGTGTTAATCTGGTGTTTGGTGTTTAACAACCAGCAATATATTTATTTTGGGCAAATGTTTGACAAATGGATTAGTACAAGACCCTCAAATCCACCAGCTTTACTTTATTGTAGGTTCATATGTTAATCTGAGAGTTATTTTTTACATTGACAACATCCTAGACATTTTTTTTAATGCAAACTATTTATATTAAAATGTTTTTTACACCAGCTAGATGGCAAGTAGGCTGCACAATCATCCTGACTGATTAGCTGAATGCTATCAACACGTTGGCTAAGTATGATTAGGCTACCCTACAGGCCTATCTAGCTAAATCAACAGATAGCCAGTTAGCCCACTTTTATATCTGACTGTATACTGCTTCATTTGTAGTTTGAAATGTGTTCAATGTGAAGTGTTTTGTGTTAGTTCAGTATTTAAGGAAATTATAGTGAAAGACCAACAGATGGCGCCCTCACCCATGCTGATCAGAGCGCATATACCAGTTCTTCTCTTCATTTATCAGCACAGTGTCACTCACCTACATTCGTTATTCAGCAATATATACAGCTTCCCAATTTTTTGTGAAATACAAATGAACATGCTCTTCCCAACATCTTGTCCCTGTAATTTAATGGTGATCAAATTTGGAGCAAGCTTTGTGCTTTAAATTTGTTAAAGGAAACAAAGTGACATGGGGTTAAGTTGAGTCAGAAAAACAGGACATTCTGGATCTTCAGCTCTGTTGTTTAAAATCATTCCAAAAGAGTTTCTGTTCCAGGCCTCTTGTGCTTCCTCATACCTGTGAAAGAGAAGGTTTCACATTAAAAATAACATCTATGCTGTTTGAGAGAGTAAAAATTATCAAATTATCAAATCAAGACATTAATATATTTAATATGTATCATGTAAGTACATATTACAATAACAAGAAACCGATTATGAAATGATACATTGTTTTTATATTCACCTTAATTCTTCAGATAAAACTAAAAACCACCAAAGGTTTGTGAAAATTAAACAGCATTTAATTAAGTTCTGACACCATTCCAATCCATCAAGATTTTATGTTTTATACAATCTAAACCAGTGTTGTGTGTGAAAGAGACAATAAATAAATAAATAGAACCTAGTAGCACATCACAAATTTTGATGTTTACAATGTTAATTTCGTGTAGGCTATCAGCCAGGCACATCAAAAAACAGAGCCCAATTAAAGTGACTAGTTTAGGAAATATAGCAAAATAGGCGAAGAGTTGGTGATGGTGACATGGGGTTAACCTGAGTCAGAAATACAGGACATTCTGGATCCACAAGCGTTGATTCCGATCAATGAGAGTTGTGTTGTTGAAAATCATATCAAAACCCCTTTCTGTGTCAGTCATCTGGTCCTTCCACATTCCAGAAAAGAAATGCTTTCACAACTAAAAACTATGAATGTTTTTTGTGAGAATAAAGATAATCAAAGGAAACTCACAGTTATATGCTTTTATTTTCTACTCACTAGTGTTTTAAATATAAAGTCCAGATTAATTTTATAATTTCCTCCCCACATGAAGTCTTTAAACGTTTAAATTGAGTTTGTTGTAAAAGTGGGTTAAGTAGTGTACACCTTCTTTTTCTTCTCCTCTACCAATCTGAATTTATTTCCCTCTGTTTAGGATGTTGTTTTGTTAGTTTTGTGGTTATAGACAGTCAGATGACGTTAAAATATTTATATATATAAATGCTAAAAAAATCTATATTTTTCTCTGAAGCTAAAGCTGTGGACATGAAGACTAAGATACTAAAAACTTTAAAACCAGACATTTAAAAGAGAGTGAACGTATTCGTTATAATCTCAATTCATATTACTAAAAGATTAAAGATGGGACAGATTTTCAAATTATAGATTTATTTCAACTTCATTTTTCCAGATTAAAACTAAAAATGACATTTTCAAGAATGTGTTTCACCAATGGTGTGTGAAAATTAAACAGCATACAAATCTGAAATACCAACCACCACAATTATTTAAAAATGTTACATTTAAAATCACTTTTGCGTGTATCAGAGAAAATATAAGCACCTCACAGACTTTGATGTTTATAGTAAAATGGGTTTCTGTTATCTCATGAGGGCCGATGAACTTGATGCCCTCGTCACCTTCATGTTCCAGAATAAAACAAAACATTTATTTTACGGGAATACATTTTACACCAATAAGTAAAAAATAGCATACAATTAATTTCTGATGTACCAAACCACATTGATTATATATTTCATACAATCCAAACCAGTTTTATGTCTAGCAGCCTATATTATCTCTACTCTTTATCTTTGAAACTCCTTTTCTTACTATCAACAACATATATTTTCAATTGTTTTATTCCGATAGATAAACCTAGGCTCTACAATCAGGACAAAATAGCATAACATATCTATCTATAATGTTAGTAGACGATTTTTTTTCAAATATTACATATTTGTGTACAGCGCTTGTCCTGTCTCGACTGGACATTGACAATGTGTTTAGACTTTTTTTTCTTTGATTGTTTGTAATCCTTGTAGAACCTCTAGAAATATTTTGATATTTTGCATCAGTAACTCAATGAAGGAATATGCAGCCTTTGCTTTTCCCCATATTTTTCCTGCCTGGACTTCTTTGTACATCTCATTTGTGTAGTGGGTCCCCCCATTTGCGGCAACCATGCCGTCGATCATCTCAATCAGCTTCACCACTTGACTTCTGTCTTTGCTCGTGTTGTCAAAGACATGGAACCTGTTTCCACAGCTTTGGATGACTCGGTTGAGCCCTGGATGGGCCTCATCCACATACTCTTCGATAGTCATATCGCCAAGATCACCACCACGCGTAAACAGCACGATCATGAATCGGTTTGCTTCTGCACCAAACAGCTGTTGCAGGGCCGCCACAGAGTTTTGCTCTTCCCTGGTGAATCGACCAACTTGGAGGACCAGCAGGAACACATGAGGACCGGACATGAGACTTCAACACATTTCACTATTTCTTTTGTGAGGAAATCTACAGACTTGTCAGTGTCCAGGATCCCTGGTGTGTCCACCACAGTAACCAATCTGTTACTGAGGCGTTTCACAGCTTTTTCACAGCACTCAGTCACTGATCTTGCACTTGGACGGGATTCGAACCTTTTCTCGCCCAGAATGGTGTTCCCTACAGCACTCTTACCCACACCAGTTTTTCCAATCATCACGATTCTCAGTTCACGACCTGCAATTCAATAAATAACTATGTTTAACATTTTTGAAACAGTATTTCATTGGCTCAATGTTCAAATAGTTTAGTAAAACATGATTTTTGTTTGTTTTTAGTCTTACCAGCAGGAAATGAAGCCATTATCTCTCAGCGCTGCGGTCTTTCACAGATGATAAAGATGAATGTTAAGGTAGTTTAAGACATTGTGTTTTTCTTGAGGCTACACAGCTGACACGCCCCATACTATTTGCATAACAGGTGCATATCGTCACCCTCTTAAAATAATGGCCTAAGTCATTTTTTCAGTGTTTTCAGGAAACACAAAAAACTTAACCAAAGATTGAATATATGATATTCATTAATAATTTCACTCAAACAGGTTATGTCAAAAGATGACTCTTGACATTGCAATTTCTGTCAATTATGTAACATAATAGGAATAAACCCTTTATATTAATGTTTAACTTGTGACTTAAGCCATTTTACACACTTGTGAAATGTCCTTGAACAAAAAAAAATTACAGTAAATTGTGACTTAGGCAAAATAAAATGGCCTAAAACACACTCTTGACATTCTGGTAATATCGTATAATGGCCTATGTCAAGTAAAATCACATGATCTGTTCAACTGAGGATTTAGGCCATTTTACCAGAGGTGGCCAGCATCATAAGGAGTTGATTTAAGCAAAAAAATTATTTTGGCCAAAAAGTGACTTAGGCCATTATTTTAAGAGGGTGACGATATAAAACAGGCAGAGACCAGCACATTCTAGATACTGCACAGTTCGTCTGTATTTTGCATCACTGGATCCGAGGACCATGTCTCACAGTAAGTTTAGCAATTATTATTTTCACTTAAGCATATTAATTTGTAATGATCTCTTTGCTTTGCATTAGACTCTCTAAATCAGTGATTTTCAACCTTTTTTGAGCCGCGGCACACTTTTTACATTTACAAAATCCTGGGGCACACCACCAACCAAAATGACACTCTAACACAGTACATATATAATACATATAGTTAATAATATAGTTTCTAAATGTATTTATACTCACTTAGTGTGAAACCTGGGCCTGTTTCGATGAACACAAAATGGATATCCTGGCAGGAATGGTAGAAAGACTGGGATTTTGACCCATTTTCACCTCAACCCCTTCGACACCTGAGCCCAGGGCCGCCCATAAGGGGTAGAAAGTGGGAAGGCTTTCTAGGGCCCAGCCACTTGAGGGGTAGCCTGGCTCCGCCCGCCCGCCTACTTCCGGCCAAATTTTATTTTCCCTTCAGTAGTCAGTCTGGGTGTACAGCCCATTTCCCAGTTTTGCCGAAGATTCGACAACCGGTCCAATCAGCGAACAGAGCGAGTGGCTGAGAACGATGACGTCGAAGTCGCGCTCCAGTTTCAGTTGCCAGAAGCCGGCTCATGACACACGTGACGACCAAACGTTATGCGATTGGTTGGCTAATCCAGAGTGGCACTGGGCAGATCCAATAGTTTTAAACTTTAACAGACACCCGCCTCCATGAGTGAACGGTTTGCCAATTACAGCACTGCCAGACCTTCTGTACAAATGAAATGAAGTACGATGGTCTGGTAGCACCAGGCTACTTGAGGGGCCCATGGTCTTTGGAAGCCAAGAACCTAACTAAGCTATACTTTATTTTTAGATTTTTAGATATTTATGTCAATATCTATTCAAAGTTGTGTGTTTACACAGAGCCGCAGCTCCGCTTACGGCCATTTAAAAAGCAGCAGAAAAGCAGAAATGTTCAAAATGTTTCAGATTGAGCACAGCGGAGTGTAACTGTTTCAAACATAATCCATCCTATAAACCCTTTGTGTGCCAAATGGTGACAAGATTGGGTTTTGATATCAAACAGTTTTGGCTGGATTATATTTACTGAGTCGTTCCTGCTCATGGAAAACATATGTACCTGCTACTTGTGTCTGGGTGTGGCTGTGAAAAGTATTTGGACCCCATGAAAAAACAGGTTGGGTACCTTTTGTAGTTCTTCTACATTCTTATTAAGAGGACAGGCTAGTTACTCTGTAATTTTCCTGGGTCTACAAACAGGTTTAAATTATCTCTCCCTCATACATTTTTGTGAAAAAGAATTTCCCTTTGGGGACAATAACTTCTAAAGGCTTTGACATAAGTCTTCAGGATGACACGGCCAACCAGGTCTGACCAGTTTTTCAGAAACTGTTTTTGTAATGATTTCAGTGCTTTTGCAGTGATGAGAGCAGAATGAACTAAGCCTAAATGTTGCAACCAAACATAGGCCAACTTTATAGTTTTGAGGGTAGGTTGGTTTGGTTATTCATGTAGAGAACCGCCTTTTTTCATTTTTGTTTGAAGAATTAGTTGTTGATGTTGATTTTTAAGTGTTATTTATTTCAACAATACCTTCAAACGATTTCAAATGATTTATTGTCATGTGCAGAAATACAAAAAAGTGCAATATTTGGTGCAGTCAATTAGTGTAAATGTATCTTATACCAGAAACTAGTAGCATAGAAAATGTGCAAATTGTGAAAAAACTGTTTGCTTTAGTGAATACTAAAGCAGAACAATGTCTCTGTGTGAACTGATTCTAGAGATCTGTTAAACAATTGTGTGAGTGTAAGAGAATCAAAATAAATTGGTAGGTAGGCTGGGCTAAGTCAGAAATGTGCTACTATTTTAAAATAATAATGAGCCCTTGATCCCCCAACTGTCCCTGCAAGTCCCTGGTTGATAAGATGCATGTATGTGTTTATTGAGGGATGAGCGCACTCACACTCATTGTTGATAGGAGTAATGGGTAAGGGGGGCCCATTGACTGGAGGTTTTCAGGGGCCCAGCCATTTGTGTGGGCAGGCCTGCCTGAGCCCTGTGATTTTTCCTTCTCTATCTCTGCTGACTCCTCTATAAGGAAAATAGTTATTGGCCCACAATTAACTAGTAGTAGCTGGATGACATAATCAACTAATTTGCATAATATGCAATTCTGAAAGAGGCTAAATGAATAGAAAATGCTGAGTAGTAGGCCTTACCAAATTACCTAGGCCTCTTTACATATTTACAAACTAACTTTAAAAACCTTGTTAGTTGCTATAAATACAAGGTTAGCTTTTTTATATAGATGCAGTCGCCAATTGAATGTGGACCAATAAAACTATTAACGTGTTTACAAACGTCACCTGGCAGCTCTTGCTCAGAGCGACACGGTGTTGTGTGTCTGCTGGCTGCTGCAGGTAGCAGGGGGCTGTTTTCACACACACACAAACCGTGTGAGTGAGGGCTGTCAGCGGTGCGGAGGAGGAGACAGCAGCCGTTGCTAGTACTCGGCTCTGGTGAGCACGGTATTAAAAAAAAGTTGCAAGATGTGTCTCTGGTCTTTAACTAGCCTTATATACTTTACATAGTAAAAGTATACTTGAAAAGTAACTTTTTTTGTATTACAAGTTTCTTTTTAAATGAATTTGAATATGCACATGAGCTCCACACTTATTCAATATCCAATCATCGTACTGCCAATGGGTGATGGCGATGCTGCTTTTAGACTGGCCTCTAACCTGAAAAACTGCCTGGCTTACCTGCCAGGGGTATAACAGGTGCCTCTCATGAATTAGATTACCCCTCCCCTAGCTAGTGTAATTTTTTTACTTTTTTCAGTGCCATTCCCTTTCCTATGCCAAATAGACGAGATGTAGAATCACAGCCTGAAATGGCATGGATAAAGAGGAGATTGTCACACACCGTGGGACCAAGTAACTCCTTTGTCTACTTTATGCACCATACAGTGCTGCTTGAAAGTATGTGATCAGGTGGGCCAAATTGAGTGATGAAATGGACCAATGTAATGAGAGATCTTTAGGGAAGAAATTGGGCGGCACTAGATAAAACACAGATAAAACCAGCCAGGTCAGTTTAGGCTCACCAAACTGAACCCATACAGGTCAGACTTGCCAAGCTTGTTTGCATTCAGATCAGCATGATGCAACAAGAGTACTAACAGGCAGGGCCGGCGGTAGCCAGGGGCCAGGGTGGGCCGTGCCCACCCAATCAAAAAAAAGTTTTTTTTTTTTTTTTTTTTTTTTTAGGTGGAAGTCCAGACCCACTATCTGACGGACCTGTTCATTCGCTGTCCAAGAAAATATCAAATAAAATTCAGACAATTAATTAATACTAAAGAATATACCATTACTATGCATTGCTTCTAATTGTATTATTGGGTGGGCAGGACAGCCTGCCTCCAAGTTACCTACCCGCTTATAGTGCTCACTGGTCAGCAGAGCCGGCCGAGGCGCTCTGCGCGCGAGCATCTGCGGTCTCTCTGCCCAGTGTGCCCACCTAAAATGTCTACAGGCCCACCCTAATCTAACTGTCTAGAACCGGGCCTGCTAACAAGTCTGTGTCATCACCTTCTGAGACTGTGTCTTTTGTTCTAGCAGAGGTAATGGCAGTTTGGACAATGAGCACATCTGCATCGTGCATTACATGGTTTGTGATACACCATTTTTTGTCTTACAAGTTTCTTTGAAAATGAATTTGTATATGCAAATGAGCTATACACTAATCAAATATAGGCTACCCAAAATATATCCGCATAGGCTTAATGTTTACCTTTACTCCTACCACATTAAAACTTTACAAAATGAAAGTCTACATGAAAAGTAAAACATTTGTATTAGAAGTTAACTTATAATGGTCAAGGCTTTCCAGAAGGGGTTGGTCGAACGTCAGAACAGGGGTCACATCATACTGCAGAGCTTGAGTTGCCACAAACCTCAATGTTGAGTATATGCAGGATTCATCACTGGGATCAAGATCAATCATTGGAAGGAATGTTACTGAAGCTCTCCCAGGGTGTTCATCTAGAAGATGCAGGATCTGCATCATACCAGACCATGATGGCCTTTGAGAGTGAAGGAGTAGGGATGTCTTCCACAAAACATCCAGCTTTGATGTTTTGTTATCTGCTGGCAACAGAGCCAGTGGCTGATACACAACAGGTTCACATATCGGAGGAATCATAAAGTACTGAATGTGTATACGACCAACCGCAGCAATATCTGTAGCAGTCACTTGGATCTTTAAAGGAAAAAATTAAGCCTATGCGGATATATTTTGGGTAGCCTATATTTGATTAGTGTATAGCTAATTTGCATGTTAAAATTCATTTTCAAAGAAACTTGTAAGATAAAAATGGTGTATCACAAACCATGCAAAGCACGATACAGATGTTCTCATTGTCCAAACTGCCATTGCCTCTGCCAGAACAAAAGACACAGTGTCAGTAGGTGATGACACAGACTTGTTAGTACTCTTGTTGCATCATGCTGATCTGAATGCACACAAGCTTGGCAAGTCTGACCTGTATGGGTTCAGTTTGGTGGGCCTAAACTGACCTGGCTGGTTTTATCTGTGTTTTATCTAGTGCCGCCCAATTTCTTCCCTAAAGATCTCTCATTACATTGGTCCATTTCATCACTCAATTTGGCCCACCTGATCACATACTTTCAAGCAGCACTGTATGGTGCATAAAGTAGACAAAGGAGTTACTTGGTCCCACGGTGGGTGAAAATCTCCTCTTTCTCCATGCCATCTCGTCTATTTGGCATAGGAAAGGGAATGGCACTGAAAAAAGTAAAAAATGACACTAGCTAGGGGAGGGGTAATCTAATTCATGAGAGGCACCTGTTATACCCCTGGCAGGTAAGCCAGGCAGTTTTTCAGGTTAGAGGCCAGTCTAAAAGCAGCATCGCCATCACCCATTGGCAGTACGATGATTGGATATTGAATAAGTGTGGAGCTCATGTGCATATTCAAATTCATTTAAAAAGAAACTTGTAATACAAAAAAAGTTACTTTTCAAGTATACTTTTACTATGTAAAGTTTTATTGTGGTAGGAGTAAAGGAAAAAATTAAGCCTATTTGGGTTTATTTTGGGCGTGTACGATTAGTGTATAGCTCATTTGCATATTACAATACATTTTCAAAGAAACTTGTAATACAAAATGTTTTAATTATCATGGATACTTTCATTGTGTAAAGTTTCATTTTGATAGGACTAAAAAAATTGCCCTATTTGGATGTATTGGTGTCTCGCCTTATTGGCACACATCTCGGATTGATGAGAATTAAACATATTTCCCCAACTAGGATTTCTTAGGACTTTTAGTATGTTGTTCTGGACACCTCATAGAAATGATCTGAGCTGAAAAAAATTCTTTTACAATTTATTCTATTTTTGGCCCCAAAATGCCTTACTTTGCCTGGCCTATTAGCGCTATGGCGGAAAGTCGGCAAATATAGCGGGGAAAAAGTCGCCAGTTGGCAACATGTTAACGAGGTGACGACACTGAGATGAGAGTTAGTCACGTGATCCCGCTGTTGATCGTTTCACTGATCAGTCGCGGACTGCTCTCTCTCTCTCTCAAACACAAAGCACTAATAATGGATGTAATAATAATAATAATGAAAAGATATGTCGGCGAATTTCCCAGTCGCGCGCGTGCCCCTAGTTGAAACTAGTACTCACACTGTCTCAAAAATTGTTTGGTCGCAGTCTGGAGCCCTGCATCTTTGCACACCACTCATCACTTGCAAGCAGCTTTGAGTAATCGGACCTCTTTGTCAGAAAAACTTTAAGTTCCTCTCGCAGCTCATACACACGGGCCAGCACTTTGCCGCGCGACAGCCACCGGACCTTTATGTTCCGCTCCCATTTCCTCACACAAAGACGCTCAACAATGGTTAATTAGGTGATAGCCTATTAGATCATTTCCCACGGCACACCTGACGATCCCTCACGGCACACTGGTTGAAAATCACTGGTTTAAGACATTGTGTTTTTCTTGAGGCTACACAGCTGACACGCCCCATACTATTTGCATAACAGGTGCATATAAAACAGGCAGAGACCAGCACATTCTACAGTTACTGCAGAGTTCGTCTGTATTTTGCATCACTGGATCCGAGGACCATGTCTCACAGTAAGTTTAGCAATTATTATTTTCACTTAAGCATATTAATTTGTAATGATCTCTTTGCTTTGCATTAGACTCTCTAAATATATATATATATATTTTGGATGATCAAGGGAAAATATTTCCATCTATATATCTATTTTCTTGTGTGTTTGTTGTTTTCACAGAAAAGATTTCAGTCTTTGTCCTGGGGAGTAAAGATGCTTTGAAGAAATCCTTAATAACCAACATCATAGGGCAAGATGTATCCAAATTTTCCAGAACAAAACTTTTAAAAAAATATCCTAAATATGAAAATGATAAATATGAGGTCATATGTGCACCAGATGTGAAAAAAGAAAAAGACTTAAAATATCTGTATGCTAATAAGCCACACACTGACATGTCGCTGTTGGTAGTAGAGGATGGATTTTCAATAAGTGAGGTCTCGAAGCAGATAGAAAAGCTACAGAAGGCAACTGGAAAACCCACAGAAGAGTTCACAGTTGTGCTGCCTCTCAGCTCTGAACGCATTTATGAGGATTACCCATTTAAATGCTGCACCTTAGATGAGGTTTTCAGGGAATTCAGACAACTGACTGAAGAGAAAGAACCAACGAGAACAAGGAGGTAAAGGAGAAAGAAAGAAATATTTATGCAATGGAAATAATGATTAACACTGTACATGTAGAACATTTAGTAAAATAAGTCTAAAAGGGGACTGCTGTAATAGTTTGCATACCACAGCATGATAGATGAAGTAACTCAAAGAAAGCAAATCCCACATCTGGTTGTGTTAATAACATTATAAATAATCGATAAAATGATTGAGTTGAATTCTTCTGCTTCTACATTACAGGCCTGATCACAATCCTGGGTCACAATCACCATCACCCACTCCAATGGAGATGACGGGTAAGCCACTTTCTAAGCAGCATCTAACTTGTCAAATGTGTAATATTTATTGAAGAATAGTTTTTAACAGAACCAAAAGGTTTTATCGCAACTTATTTGACCTTTTTATTCAGGTGGCAGAGATAGCAAAGAGCGTGTGACTGAACCCACAAAGTGTTTAAAAAGTGAGACCTGTGATTTGAAGATTCATTTTTATTAATAAAGTTGGTAGTTACGTGTAGTACTTTTAATTGTTACTATTGGACGCAATCATGCTTGTTTGGGGAATAAAAAATAGCTGCTTGAATGAATGAAAACAGATCATTTTAACCTAAGTTCTTTTTTATTTTATATCATTACAGGAAAGCTCACTGACACCAAAGTGAACCTTGTTCTGCTGGGAATGGCTGGGACTGGAAAGAGTGCAAGTGGAAACACAATCCTCGGAGAGAAACTCTTCGTGTCAAAACCAAGTTCTAAGCCAGTCACCACAGAGTGCCAAGAGGCAGACACTGAGATAGATGGTAGACATGTACGCATCATTGATACCCCAGACATCTTTGATGATGATATAAAACGATCAGTTAAGGAAAGACATGTGACAAAGTGCAAAGAGCTCTGTCAGCAAGAGCCTTGTGTGTACTTACTCGTGATTCATGTTAGCAGATTCACAGACGGTGAGAAAAAAATACTGACCAAGTTGAGAGAAGCTTTTGGTTCCAAAGTTCATGAGCAAACAGTCATCCTGTTCACTCGTGGTGCAGACCTGCGGCAAGCAGACATGAGATTTGAGGATTTTTTGTTTTCCTGCCAGTCTGATCTCAAGGAAGTAGTTAAAGCGTGTGACGATAGGTGTGTTCTCTTTGAGAACAAAGACTCAGAAACAGATCAGGTGAAGAAGCTAATGCAGACAGTGATGGAGGTGATGCAGAAATAGAAAACAACAGAGGATAGGTGGTTTTGACTTCTCTGTTAAAAATGCTACAGTGTGAAATTATTCATATCTTGCAGTTGTTGATTATTCAGTTATGAATTTCACTTTGGTGTTCCTCCTACTTGGCTTCTTAATAAGCAGTGTTTAACCAGGATTTTTTTTTTTTTCAAATTATGTATGTTTGAAATTGCTGGATGAAGTTAGTTAAAAAACTAAGAGGTCTCCCTTTCTCACTTTGTAAACTGTGGTTATGTTAACATTTACCAATAAAACCCAGTCATGTTGTAAACCCAGTGTCTCTGTTGTCTTTTTGCTTTTACGTGTCTTTATGATGTTTTGGATGTATTGTATTTTCCTTATTTTACTCTACAGCACTTTAATCCGCCTCGGCTGTTAAATACATAAATGTGCTATGTAGATAAAGTTGACTTAACTTGACCACACAGATCCCACAGATTGTATAACATTGTTTGCTTAATTTATCCCCCCTATTAAATTTGGTGTAAAACTGATCAGTTCAAAAGCTTAACAAATGCAGAAAAGACACCTTTATATTTTGAGAATCAGGTTTTGAATCTGGTCTAACCATATAACATGAAAGTAAATGCGTCTGTCATTTTCTCCCACCATATTTTACCCTGAATTACACAAGTCTTTTTTTGTAATGTGGGTCAGTTTTGAGTCAGAAAATGTTCAGAATCCTTCATTTTTCTCCGTACATAACCAGTCATTTGTATTTTGACTCTGGGAACATAGTCAGGGTGGAAGACAGTAAAGGACAGTCATAGTAAACTAGACTATAACAGATTAAATATTGCCATCTGCTGGACATTCACTGTAAACACTCCTATGGTTTTCACTAGTTAAAAAAAAGGTGTTAAAAGATTTGAGAAAGAGTCAAAGCTATCTCCAGAGCATTCACTGTTATTTTTGTTCTGGGAAGTTGTTTGTTTCCAAAATCAATTATGAACTTTCAACCTCTACATTTGAAGCCTGATTTAATATGAAACTGTTATTTGTCACTGTTTGGAGTTGGGACTAAGTTGCTGTTTTACAAGTGATGTCACAATTAAGTCTCAAGTCTTTCCGGTCAAGTCCCTGAACTCTGAGTTTTAAGTCCTCCACTTCATCCTTAAGCCACTTTACCAAATGTAATGCCAGACGTGAAACTTCAACGGTCAAAAAAAGATGTACATGTTGTTTTGTTAACCCTGCATAGTTTTGCTATGTGAATGATTACTACAGTACTTAAAAGAGTTATTCAAATGGACCATGTGTGTATCATTTTGATGCTAAAACAGTTTTTAAATGCAGCTTGTTAGATTTCAATACAAGAGTTTCATTTTGCCGTATATTTGGCCTGTGTCTAAAGTTTTGACAGAGTGAGCCAAATTCTGCAACTTGTGTGTATGCATTCTGCAAAAACTGTAAAGTATAAAAAAAATGCCACACACAAAAAAATATAATCAAAAAAATTAATTAAAAGAGTTTTACCTTTAAATGTACACGGCCCTCACACATTACACCATCACCATAAAAAAAAACATATTCTGTGCATGTATATGTTCTACAACCTACATCATTCACGGGATTTAACACGTTTTAACACATTGAATTTTACACACATTTTTTACAAAAAATGTATTGCTGATTAGAATAATTATATTAATATGAATTGAAATACTCAATGTGCTTGTTCTATTATTTAAATTCCACATAGTCACCCACAATTTAAAACTTTTTTTTTTTTACCTCACTTGGATATTTCTATATATTTTGAATTGTTCTTAATCTTCCATTTTGTTTTTATAGTGTTTATATGTTCAATGATCTGTTATATCTTATTTTTTATATTACATTTGTATTACTATCCATTAATTTTTTCCATTCCATGATAGTTGCTTTCAGTGTATTGTTGTGACCTGTATTTTTTATGTCTCTCTAAAAACAATTTTCTTTTGGGGAAAATAATAAATATGCAATTGAATAAACACATCAGAATGAACTGTTGTTCCAATGAGAGTATTTGTATGTCTTAAAACATGTCTTAAGGAGCCATGACGAGTAAAAACAGAAAATAACATAACATACTAATGTACTTTGATTTCACTGTATCTTGTATTTCCAATGGCCCTGAATGCAACATGATGACGTTGGTGAGCTGTCAACCAATGGCTGTGTAGCAGAGGCGGGCTTAATAAACTTGGATACCCTTGCCCTTAGACCGGCCAAAGAAAAATCATTAATTTAAGTTCATTATGAAGTAAGTTTTCATAAACAAGGAATTCCCCGTCGGTGCATTAAAAAACATGGAGAATATCAGGAGAAAAAAAAGCAAGAACTGCAAAGTCAAGAATATTAATTGGCCTATGAAAAATGTAAATTCATAATGAGAAATATAATATAGTGTGTGGAGGAGTGTGCCAATGTTAACCCAAGAATGTGACAAAAGTTCAGAGAAAAGCTTCTAAATTTTAGAATTGTATTTCCACAAATACAATATATCTGAGTTTTTAGGTGTTGTGGCTGTCTTTATTTATCTATTAGGCCTATTTAATTGCCAATGACTGCTGCTGTAGGCTGTTGTGCATATGTATAATGAACTATGTTGAATCTTGAGTTGTATCCGACTATATAAATACATTTTAATCAATCAATCGATAACCTTTATTTTCACTCGAAAGACACTTTGGAACTTTCCCTCATTTACAGTGACGACGAGCATACACAATAAACACAATTACAAGGATAACCTATAATGAACAGAGAAAACAGAAATTAAATAGGACAAAAATTAATATATTAATTTAAATAAATAAATAAAGTATATGAAAAAAAAAGTCTTCCTATTAAACATATTTAGTTTACGGACATGAATGTGACGGGGACAGAAAAAAAACTAAATAAAATAGGATGAAAATAAATATATATTAATTAAGATAAAATAAATAAAGTATGTATAATAATAAAAAATTAAAAAGAAATAAATATATTAAATAATTTTAGTTCCCGGGCATGAATGTGACAGGCGACACTGGTAGAAAACAAAATATGAAGTTTAATGTTTAATTATTTCGGTGTCAAATAACATATTTAGTGTTTTGGTTTTTATTCTGTTGACACGTGAGAGAACAAAGGGAACCTGTCCACATGGCCGTGGCGGAGCTCTGAATCTCATTGGCTGGCGTCCTCCACACAACCTCGACCAATAGCGTGACAGCATACTGAAACGCTCTAACATCCGCGTCTGTCATTGGCCCAGAGCGTTTGGCGCCTCTTAGAATCTAGACTGCAGCAGTTGTGAGCGGTTTGGTCCGTAACGTGTGCCGAGGCGGAAATATTATTAAAAATACTGGACTAAATATTTAACAGGAAGGTTGGGATATAAACGGCGAGATTCCAGTACATACACAGAGCGAGGTTTGAACCAAATTGGGAGCAAACGGCCGCTTTTTTCTGTCTACTTGAAGCCGGTGCTAACTGTGAGCTAGCCGCCGAGCTAACGCTAAAGCTAATCCCCCAAACACAAAGAACGACTTTTTTTTTGCCGGTGTTCTTCGATATATTGATCCCGAATCAATTCGTTGGATGAGGACTGAGTTATCTGTACAGGTAAGACAAGCTGTCACTGCCGTTTTCGTCTATTTAAAACGCCCCCCGTCTGTCTTTGTTCAAACTGAAACCAACTGTTAGCTAGCGCGCCGGGGGTGTAGTGCCATATTTGGTCACCATGTCAAATCCTAGTCCATCCGCCAGAGACCCAACTTTTTTTTGTTTTTGTTTTGAACGTTATAAACAATAAAACATATATGGCAGAGTGAACTGTAAACTAAGAATAGAGTGAGAATTTGAAGTTGATGTGCATTGTTCTTACAAATATCTAAACGTTTGTGAGTTTAAGATAAACAATATAGGCCTTGAAAGTTTTTGCATCAAGAATGAGGTGCATTGCCAAGTTACACATTCAAATGGTAAATTGTAAATGGACTCCACTTATATAGCGCGTTCCCCTGGTTCTTCACTGACCCAACGCGCTTTACAAAGGGGTCTGTTGGTGTTTAAGCACATTTTTCTGAAATTTATTATTATTATTTTTTTTATTACATTTTTATCATTTTGGCGCTGGTGATTTACCTTTTGCACTGGAAAAAAACAAATTTTTTTAAGGGGGGGCATCAAAACATTTTCTATGCAGTAAAAACCCCTATATTTATATTGTGTATTTGATGTTTTTGCATTGAATATTGTTTATGTATTGTTGTTTTTCCTTTGAATTTGTTTTGAACTCGACATCATTGTAAATGAGGGTCACCCCTCAATTGGTCTCTCGAGGATAAATAAAAGTTAAATGAAATGAAAAATATTTAGATATATATATATATATTTTTTTTTTATCTTGTGTCAAAAATGTTTCTATGCTGTAAAAATCCTGATGTATAAATATATATATATGTTTTTTTATCTCTTGTCAGGTGGATCATGGTGCTGACAGGAAAGCGCTCGGAGAAGGGTCCGGCCTTCTGGAAGAAACGGGTGAAGTCTGAATACATGAGGCTGAGGCAGAACAAACGCTTCAGACGGGCCGACGAGGTCAAGGTTAGTACAGACAGACAGATGGAGATGAGAGACGGACACAGAGAGAGACAGACGGACAGACAGAGATGAGACACAGACAGACAGACAGAGATGAGAGAGAGAGACACAGACAGACAGACATGCACAGAGAGACACACATACGGACAGACAGAGAGACGGAGAGATGCAGACAGACAGACGGACAGACAGACAGACAGACGGAGAGATGCAGACAGACAGACACAAAGACAGAAAGACGGACACACACAGACGGACAGATAGACAGACAATTTACACACACACACAGCCACACACACACACAGACACAGACATTCACACTACGACGACAACTACATTTGCAAAAGTCATCTGAAAGACAGGTGCATATTAAAAAGGTTAGCAGAGATGAGAACAATTTTTTTTAAGGTGGATTCTGGAGAATGCTTGTTGTCAAAAATCAGTGAATAGTATCTCCTCACAATCTGCTACCTGTACGTACCGTGTGTGCGCTGATGGTTATAGAATACACAGCCTAGACTCTGTAAACTGGCATGTTTCTAGCTGTGCTGGGCTCCTTTTTGTTTACGTAGTCCAATGTTTACTTACCTGTTTACAGAGCCTATGCTGTGTATTAACAGTAACACTGGCTATTTTTTCAGCGCACACAAAGTACGGACAGATAGCCAATTGTGAGGAGATTTTCATCGATTTTGACAACAAGCGTTCTCCAGAATAGCTGCCTCCACTTTTTTAATGTTAGGTCTGCTTTTATACGGTTTATACAGACAGACACATACAGACATGTGCACAGACAGACGCATGCACGCACACACAGATGCTCAGACACACAGAAACAGTCTCGCACTGATACACAAACATACAGACACACCCACAGAGAGACACTCACACACACATTCTCACACAGACACACACACACTCATAATTGTAGGTCTGCATCTGTTTCTTGTGTAGAGCATAATTACAGCGAAAGCTATACTTTATATGGTTTGTTTATTCCTCTCCTTGCTGCCTTTGAGAATACAACAGATTGCTGGTTAGCTTGTGTACCATTGTCTCCCTACTGAACCATGCTAACCTTGGCAACAGCAAAATGCATTGCTCAACTAAATATAGGTGTGTGTGTGTGTGTGTGTGTGTGTGTGTGTGTGTGTAAAATCAGTGTGTGTGTGTGCGCGCAGATTTTTAGAAATGTAGATTTAAGACATGTGAAAACAAACTTCACCACAATGCTTTGTATAGTATCTGCTCTCAGAAAAAATCCAGTGTTAATACACAGCCTAGGCTCTGTAAACGGGCATGTTGCTAGCTACAGTAAGCCCCTTTTGTTTACATATTCTTTGTCCCATTTACAGAGCCTATGCTGTATATTAACACTGGATTTTTTGTGGATCGCGGTTGAGATATTCACTGATTTTTGACAAAGTGATTTTGACAACAAGCGTTCTCCAGAATCACTGTCTCCACCCTTACAAAGCAGTAACAGGAAATGTCGTTTTGCCTGCCAACTTGCTCGTACTGTAATTTCCTCTTCACATCAGCATTGTTTTGTTTTCTTTGAAGTCTTGTTTACGTTTTTAACTTCCTCTTCAGGTGGTTTAAAACACACCTAGGGCACCTTAGAGTTCCATAGGTCAGAGTGAGTCTAGATGCAGTTAATAGATTTGTTGGGGCGCCTCGGTGGCATAGTGGATAGAGTGTGTACCATATCGGCTCCGGCCTTCGTTGCAGTGGTCGCGGGTTCAAATCTGACCCGTGGACCTTTACTGCAGGTCATACCCCCCCCCCCCCCCTCTCTCTCTCTCTCTCTCTCTCTCTGTCTCCCCATTTCAACGCTGTACTATCAAATAAAGCTTGACAATGCCAAAAAATAATCTTTAAAAAAAAAAAGATTTGTGAAATATCTTTTAGATTTCTTCATTTAGAAGGGATAGCACACATTAATAAACATGAGCACCAGATTCCACCATGTAAATGTGCCAGATTTAGCCATGCAGTGCTAAGGCTATTTTTGTACCTGTAGTCCCTAGTACGTTGATAGTTTAAAGGAAAACATTAAAAAAAACTTCAACAAATAGGCACAAACCCCAAGTAAATATGACACAACCATTATTCCAGTCCCTTATAACAGGTGGTGTGTGAAAATGTCCATGTAAAAGTATCTGAAATGTTTTTAAATTGTTGCAGATGGAGAGAAGGCAGCAATCAGGCTGTGAAACCTGCTTTTATGCTTCAATAATCTCACAAGACAGGACAGCCACTAAACAAGGCAGTAATGTTTTAGTTTAGTTTTTTCAATTCATTTTTTTTTAGGAACAGTATACGTGAATTAACAATGTTTAGACAACATGTAAAAGCACCCGGGTTAGTTAAAAGGCTAGTTTTCATCAGTAGTCCCTTCGCTGTTGTCAATGGGCATCCTAAAGTCAAAACAGCATAGAAATACAACATGTAGGCCTACATTAGATAAATACACGTTTCAGTTTAGTCTAATAAACGCATATCTTTACATATATAAAACAGACAAATAAATGACATCAGAGGACTTACACATATGGAATCAGAGTTGGTATATTTGGGTTTTGTTTACTTTGTGCATAGTTTAAAAAAAAAAAAAAAACTTCATGCTTAGTTTTTCAGTCACTTTTTGTGAACAATCAAAAATTAAAATCCTTTCAAATAGTTCTTGTTTTGTTTTTTGGTTTTCATTAAAGTTTTTTCTTTAGATTTTTTTTGTGTACGTTTAAATCACTTTGTAACTTTGGGTTTATTATTAATATTATTATTTTTTTCTATCTTTTCCAGAGTATGTTCAACACAAATGCAATGTCCTAAAGTCAAAACACCATAGAAATACAACATGTAGGCCTACACTAGATAAATACACGTTACAGTTTAGTCTAATAAACGCATATCTATACATATTTAAAACAAATTAATTACACAAGAGGACTTACACATATGGAATCAGAGTTGATATATTTGGGTGTTGACTAGACATTTCTTGGCAGTTGCTTTTACATACTTTGTGCATAGTTTAAAAAAAAAAACACAAAAACTTCATGCCTCGTTTTTTCAGCAATTTTTTTAAAGAAGATCATGTTGCGAACAATCATCATCTTTTCAAATGGATCTTGTATTTTCTTTATTTGTCATTAAAGATTTTGCTTATATTTTTTCATCATCTATGTAAAGCACTTTGTAACTTTGGTTTAAAAGGTGCTTATTAAATACAAATGATTATATTAGAATTATTATTATTTTTTTTTTTTCTTCAATCTTTTCCAGAGTATGTTCAACACGAACCGGCAGAAGATCATGGAGCGAACAGACATTTTGAACCAGGAGTCTCGGACCAGACGCATCCAGCCCGTTCACATCATGACGTCTGTGGGGTCGCTACGAGGCACCCGAGAGGTGAGCGTGAGTTCAACATTTCATCATTACAACTAACATGTAGAAAACAAAACGTAGCATTAAAAGTGTTTCTTAAAAAGATTAGTGAGTTTTCATTGCAGCCATTTTTTTTTTTTTTTAGATATTTTTTTTGTATTTTTTTTTTAGTTGCATTCTCTACATTTCTCTTTCTGTGATGTCACAGAAAGAGAAATGTAGGGTTAGACAGTGAGACCATAAAACACTCTTTTCTGCCTTTTCTCAGGCTAGGATGATCCGATTTAAAAAAAAATTGCACATTTATACTTCATAGGATCTCTGAGTTCAATACACCTTCATATTCCAACCGGTGAAGTAGGCCTTTAACTTAACATGTAGAAAACATAGCAGTGAATTAGTATTTTTGTTGTTTTTAGCATTTTAATTTTTCAAGCTTTATTTGATAGTGTGGCGAGAGAGAGAGAGAGAGAGAGAGATGAAATGAAATGAAATGGGGGAAAGAGGGGAATGACTTGAGAGTGAGCGATCTAACTAGTACAACATAAACGCCCCCCCCCCTCCCCCCCAGTGAAAGTGTTTCTGACTTAATCAGATAAGATTAAAAAGATAATAAGCAATTTTCATTTCAGCCATTCTACATACATCACTGTCTAAATGTTTCAATGATTTTGTCTCTTTATCAGCTTGTTGTGTATTTGCTGTATTTGCATTGTACTGTACATTGTGTTTGTGATGTTGTTTTTGCTTTTGCATTGGTTTGTTTGACTCGACGCCATTGGAAATTAGGTTCCCAAACTCCGCCAATAATCTCTCAAGTATAAACAAAGGTTGAATGAATGAAAAAATGACTACGGCTATTTTCCCCTTCTGCTTTCCCTGTGTGTGTGTGTCTGTCTGTGTGTGTGTGTCTCTGTCTGTCTGTCTGTGTGTGTGTGTCTCTGTCTGTCTGTGTGTGTGTGTGTGTCTTTCTGTGTGTGTGTGTGTGTGTGTGTGTGTGTGTCTGTCTCTGTGTGTGTCTCTGTGTGTGTCGGTCCGTCTGTGTGTGTGTGTGTGTGTGTGTGTGTCTCTGTCTGTCTGTGTGTGTGTGTGTGTGTGTGTGTCTGTCTGTCTGTGTGTAGTGCACGGTGGACAGTGGATTCTCTGAGTACCCGCGACAGGTCATCCCCCTGAAGACTCTCAACGCCGTGGCCTCGGTCCCCGTCATGTACTCCTGGTCCCCACTGCAGCAGAACTTCATGGTGTGTGTCAACATATAGCAGCTTAATATGAACTTTAAAGGGACACTGCGTAACATTTTAAGTAATTCATTGGCTAAAATAAATATCGTCATTCATAAATATGTCCTCATTGGTATAAAATCACATCTGCCAATATTCTTTATTATCCTCCTGAGCCGAGAATTACAAATTTTGATGTTACATTTTGTACATTGAGCAGGCAGGTCTTATGGAGGCATCCATGTTGGTTGGAATGTCATCAGGTGCATTGTTTGGAATTTAGAATTGTTCTTGTCCTTGAAGGCCACTGTAGCTTCTGTTATTATTCAAAAGGGGTGGGGTTACCCAGGGAGCGTTGCATTCTAGAACTTTCTTGATGATGTCATATTACACAGTTTTATTTGGGACAATTTAAAGTGTGTGTAACGTGAGGTCCCTTGATAAACAAACTGTGTCCAACCTTTGATAAACATGTGTGTAATGTGTGTTTTGACATCAGGTGGAGGATGAGACGGTGCTTCATAACATCCCTTATATGGGCGACGAGATTCTGGACCAGGATGGAACCTTCATAGAAGAACTGATAAAGAACTACGATGGGAAAGTCCACGGGGACAGAGGTGAGGGTCAACGGGCACACAGAGGGTTTAAAGCCCTACTTCACCGGTGGGAATATGAAGGTGTATTGAACTCCTGAGATCCTATGTAGTATAAATGTGCAAACATGTTAGAAATCGGTTCATCCTAGCCTGGGAAAAGGCAGAAAGAGTGTGTTATGGTCTCACTGTCTAACCCTACATTTTCCCATGTTTGACATCACGCATGAGAAAATGTAGGGTTAGGATTAACAGGACAGCTGGGCCAAGGGAAGACTGAGGGAAGAAAAACCTCATTCCTTATATTATAATAGCGATTTTATAATGATAGAATGCTGGTTCCATATAAGTGAAGTATATGAACAAGGTTGGTTTTTGTGGCTTTAATAAAGTGTTAGTAAGTCTTACATTTAAAGGTGCTACAAGGAACTTTTAAATATTGCTGAAACAGTCTAATTTTCCCTCTGATGATCATAAAAAAATTACATGTAACAGCAAACGAGACCATCAGTGCAAAGAAAGAATGCTATTTTTATATAGTTTTGTGATTCAGGAAGTCTAATTCCAGTAGTGGATTACTAAATTTAAAAGCTTTCCCGACAACAACAGACTGCACACCATTTTATAAGACTATCGAACAAGATTCAAGATTAACTTTATTGTCATTTCAATGAGTACCTGCAAACAGAATGAAATGAAATGCTGTTTCTCACCAGCTCCCAAAGTTTTTAAAGGCAAGATGTTGCGTATGTAAGTATGGAAAGTTGTTACAGCAAAAATGTGATTGTTCATATTACCCTCCCTCTAGCCAAATTATATGCAGAGAAATCTTACTTGCACATATTTGATTGGCCAAGGAAAATTAGGGCAAATGGAACAAATCTCCCTATGTATTTTTTTATTTATTTTTTTTAACATATTTTTGGGTTTGTTTTCTAAAGAACACAAACACACACACAACTGAAATAGTGAACACAAAAACAAAAGACAAAACAAACAACTAACATGGCGTACTCTACTCTAGGTTTCTAAGGACATTGTTTAAACTAAAGGCAAATGTTAAGCAGAAAATAAAAATTCAACGAGGTGTCATGTAGGTCCCTTCAGTACTGTTATATAGTCAAGGAAAGGCTGACATATCTTCTTACATTTCTCTGCTTTCCCTGAAATCTCATAACACATTTTATCCACATATGAAGTACTAGAGAACTTAGCCAGCATGTCAAATATTTCCTCTGTATTTTATTATTTTTTTTTGTTTCATTTTCGGGTCAAACCGCCCCCCCACCGTCCCCCTTTTTTTAAATTTATTTTAAGCACAACAAAAACACCAACAATGAACATCTGTCTCTGAATTCAAATTAAATGGAAATACACCATAATACAAAATATGATAAATAAATAGCTTTCACACCAAAAAATTGCATTTTCCTCCGTATTTCAGTAGCTACTTGTAAATGTTTCTAATCTATGTCATTACATCTATACATTGTGTTTTTTCCCAGAATGCGGTTTCATAAATGACGAGATATTCGTGGAGCTGGTGAGCGCGATGTCTCAGTACAGTGACAACGAGGAAGAGGAGGAGGAAGAGGAGCAGCCGGAGTTCAAAGTGGAGAAGATGGAGGTGTGTGAAACCAAAGAGCCGGCTGAGGAAACACGCAAAGACGCGCCCGTTAACAACGACAGTAAGTCCATCACAGAGGTGTTCTTTCTTTTTTCTTCTTTCTTTCTTTCTTTCTTTCTTTCTTTCTTTCTTTTTCTTTCTTTCTTTCTTTTCTTTCTTTTCTTTCTTTCTTTCTTTTCTTTCTTTCTTTCTTTCTTTCTTTCTTTCTTTCTTTCTTCTTTCTTTCTTTCTTTTCTTTCTTTCTTTCTTTCTTTCTTTCTTTCTTTCTTTCTTCTTTCTTTTCTTTCTTTCTTCTTTCTTTCTTTCTTTCTTTCTTTCTTTCTTTCTTTCTTTCTTTCTTTCTTTCTTTTCTTTCTTTCTTTCTTTCTTTCTTTCATTCATTCATATTTATTTATAGATTCAATTCAAGATTTAAAGTGTTTATTGTCATGTGCACCAAAGGAAACATGTTCTCAGTCATACAATGAAATTCTATGGTCCGAGTTGCCTTTCAGGAACTTTTAGTTTGTGTTCTAGCGCCCCCCTTTGGACAAAAGCGGTAGCGTTTTAACTACCCCAGCCAGCAGTTGTTCCTGGGTGAGCGTATACCCCATGACAAAGGCATTAAGAAAAAACTATATAAAAATAGCATTCTTTGCACTGATGGTCTCGTTTGCTGTTACGTGTAATTTATGATCATCAGAGGAAAAATGTAATGGTTTCAGAAATATTTAAAAGTTCCTCGTAGCACCTTTAAAGAAAGGTGAGTTTGAGGCCTGATGGTGTGTGTGTGTGTGTGTGTGTGTGTGTGTGTGTGTGTGTGTGTGTGTGTGTGTGTGTGTGTGTGTGTGTGTCTCCTCTCCAGGTCGAACCAGCAATGCCAGTGACGGCACTAAGAAGTTTCCCTCTGACAAGATCTTTGAGGCGATCTCCTCCATGTTCCCAGACAAAGGTTCCACAGAGGAGCTCAAAGAGAAGTGAGTATCTGTCTGTCTGTCTATCTTCCATAACACTAAGCTGTCTGTCTGTCTGTCTGTCTGTCTGTCTGTCTGTCTTTAACGGACATTATCTCAACATTATTTATTTAAAAAAAAAGAAAAAATCAAGGGGGCGCCCTTAGCTCAGTTGGTAGGGCGTCCCCCCCCATGGGCCTCGGCCAGCAGCGGACCCGGGTTCGATTCCAGCCCGCGGTCGTTCTCTGCATGTCTCTGCCCCATTTCAACTCTGTCTCTACACTATCAATAAAGCGTAAAAATGCAAAAAAAAATCTTAAAAAAAAAAAATAAAAAAAAATCAATCAATACTCTAAATCAAAAATCTCAACATCTAAAGCACTTACATCCACATAACTTTCCATAATCATTCTTAGCACTATTCTGAAGGTTATTACAGAAGAATTTGGGTATTTATTAAAACGTGTGTGTGTGTGTGTGTGTTTGTCTCTGCCTGTGTGTGTCTGTGTCTGTGTGTGTGTGTGTGTGTGTGTGTCTGCCCCTGTGTGTGTGTGTCTCTCTCTCTCAGGTATAAGGAGTTGACAGAGCAGCAGTTGCCGGGTGCGTTGCCGCCCGAGTGCACGCCAAACATCGACGGCCCGAACGCGAAGTCGGTTCAGCGGGAACAGAGTCTCCACTCATTCCACACGCTCTTCTGCAGACGCTGCTTCAAATACGATTGCTTCCTCCACCGTGAGTACACACACACACACACACACACACACATGAAAATCACTCACACACTTACTATCTTGCACAAATGCGCACTCTCTCTCTCTCTCTGCATATTCTCACACAAAAACACACACTCATTCATTCACATACAAGCACCCCACACACACACGCTCACTCACTCACCTTCTCACACACTTGCACTATCTTGCTCTCTCTGACACACACACATCACTCACACAAATAAACTTGCACGCTCACACACACACTCACTCACTCTCACTGAACTTAATGTCTTCTCCTTGCAGCTTTCCACGCGACTCCAAACACCTACAAACGCAAGAACCTTGAGAATCTGGTGGACACTAAACCCTGCGGCCTCGACTGCTACATGTACCAAGTGCAGGTGAGTCAATTAAATATCACGTTTAAAGGTGCAGTGTGTAACTTTGGGTGTTTCAGACAAGTGAAACATTTTCTAAGGTTTATTCTCATAACTGAATTAACAAACTTTCCTCTCAAGGAAAAATGTGATCCCTGGAACACTGTTTGAAGTTAGAAAAGCTTCCTGAAAAGTTACTGTTTCACTGTTGTTGTTTACAGCAGCAGGGCCCACAGTTTGGCTTAAAAACATTTTTTTTTTATTTATGATAGAATTATTTAATACTAAAAATTACATGTAGAGAAAATATGTTTTGTAAACTAACTCAAAACAAATACCCCTCACCTGAAACTGCATAGTGCCCCTTAAACATCTTTAAAATTCATTTAATATCATAGCAGGGTTCATTTTATCTAAACTACATGTACAGGGAATAAAAATACCAGGAAATATAACCTTATATTTCAATATTCAACAATTTCCGCTGATGTCATGTTCTAGATTCCTCAGGACGGAATGGTGAGTGACATCATCCCGGCGGCGGCGGTCGTGGTTGCCGAGCGACCGAAGACGCCTTCAAAACGCCCTGTCGGCCGTCGCCGCGGACGACAGCCCAACAGCAATAGCAACAGTCGCCCGGGAACGCCGACCACCGTCTCCTCGGAAACCAAAGACACAGACAGCGACCGCGAGGGAAGCAAAGAGGACGAGAGGGAGAACGACAAAGATGATGATGACAAGAAGGACGAAAACTCATGCAGCTCAGGTACAGAAGTGTGTGTGTGAGAGAGAGAGTGTGTGTGTGTGTGTGTGTGTGTGTGTGTGTGTGTGTGTGTGTGAGAGAGAGAGAGAGAGTGCGTTTGTCTCTGTGTGTGTGTGTGTGTGTGTGTGTGTGTGTGTGAAGAAAAAGTTGTTTTAAAAAAAAAAGCAAACCATGCTTCTACAATGGTAAACATGATTAAAATAATAAATTTCACATTAACACTTAATTTGAATTTGACAGCTTTGATTAGTTCAAAGTGCCAGTGTGTGTGTGTGTGCGCTGAGAAAAGGGATTGTTTTTGCCATCTGGAACATGAATAATATTTAGTCCCTGGTTCCTTAAAATTGTATTGGTTCTTAGGGGGAAATTCAAAAACAACTACTACTACAAGGAACTTTTAATTTGTGTTAATTCTAGTGCCACCTTTTGGACAAAAGCGGTAGTGTTTTTACTACGCCAGCTGTTGTTCCTGGTTGAGCGTATAACCCATGACAAAGACATTAAGAAAAACTATACAAAACTAGCATTCTTTGCCCTGATGGTCTCGTTTGCTGTTACATGTAATTTATGATCATCAGAGGAAAAATTAGACTTATCAAAAACATTCAAAAGTTCCTCATAGCACTTTTTAATACTAATATTATTCTGTGTTTTGCACAGAGGGGAACTCTCGCTGTGTGACTCCGGTGAAGATGAAGCTGAGCGGAGAGGCCGAGGCGGTGGATTGGAGCGGCGCAGAAGCTTCTCTCTTTAGGGTTCTCATCGGGACGTATTACGACAACTACTGCGCCATCGCTCAACTGATCGGCACCAAGACATGCAGACAGGTGAGCCGGCTTATACACACCATACGTTTCACTCTTGACTCTCCAATCCCCATACTTACATACTATTTAGTACACCAGAAAGGGATTTAGGATGTCCTAATGACAACTGAAGTATGCCAAAATTACTCAGATGCCCTAATGCATCCAATTTCATATTTTTTTTTTTGGGGCGACTGTGGCTCAGGTGGTAGAGCGGGTCGGCTGATGATCAAAGGGTTGGAGGTTCGATCCCCGCCCTGCCACCTGTGTCATAGTTGTTGAGTCCTTGGGCAAGACACTTCACCCACCTTGCCTCGTGTGAATGTCGATAGTTAGCCTGCTGCTATCGGTGTGTGAATGGTAACGTGAGAAAGGAAAATAGGTCTCCCTTGTAAAAGAGTCTTCGGTCTCAATGGAATATACCTGTATAAATAAAGGTTAAAAATTTTTTTTTTAAACCTTTTATTAATACAGGTAAATCCTATTAAGACCACATATTCTTTTTCAAGGGAGACCTGTTACCATTCCAACACACATTCATACACTGATAGCAGGGAAACTATCTAGAGCAATTCAGGGTTCAGTGTCTCTTTGCCCAGGGACACTTGGACATGTGGCGGGGAGACGGGGGATCGAACCACCGACCCTGTAGTTGTGTGGTCGTCCACCCTACCCACTTTACCACTACCCCGTACTTACATAATATTTAGTACACCAGAAAATGATTTATGATGTCCCAAAACATGCCAAAAATACCCGGATGCCACAATACATCCAATTCTATTTTTGAAGTAGCTCTCTCAACATGTTTTAGTAATGTACCATAGTAAAAAGAATGTGAATTGGAAAGCAGGGTAATCCCCAGCTTATGTCCATTGCTGTGTGCCTGGGGGGTGGGAAGGTTAGAAAGGTTTTTTGATGGACACAGTGGCATTTTAAGTTGCATTTAAAAGCCTTAAATTTGTGAGCCGGCTTATACACCATACGTTTGACTCTTGACTCTCCTACTTACATACTATTTAGTACTCCAGAAAGGGATTTAGGATGTCCTAATGACAACTGCAGTATGCCAAAAATACTCGGATGCCCTAATACATCCAATTTTTTTATTTTTTTTTTAAGAGAATTTTTTGGGCATTTTCAAGCTTTTTATTTGATATTATGCCAGAAAAAATCTTTTGTAAAAAAAGAAAAAGTTACTGATGAAGTGTGTGAGGACAGTTTCCTGATAGATATTTGTTTTATACAGCAAAAAAAACTAAGTCAAAAACAAGATTTTAAATCCAAATGTTAAGCATACAGCAGTGAAGCTGATTCTGATTCTGAATTGTATAAATGATACTCTGCGGCCAGGGCAGGGGAGAATAAAAATAAAGTGGGTTCAGAAACGTTTTTTTGATGGACACAGTGGCATTTTAAGTTGCATTTAAAAGCCTTAAATTTAAAGGCCTACTTCACCGGTTTGAGTATGAAGGTGTATTGAATTCTGAGATCCTATGTAGTTTAAATGTGTAAAAAAAAAAAAAAATCGGTTCATCCTAGCCTGAGAAAAGGCAGAAAGAGTGTTTTTTTTAACCTTATATTTCTCTTTCTCGTGACATCACAGAAAGAGAAATATAGGGTTAAAAAAAAACGTACTTTGTAAAAACACACTTTCTGCCTTTTCTCAGGCTAGGATGAACCGATTTCATTTTTTTTCACACATTTATACTACATAGGATCTCAGAATTCAATACACCTTCATATTCAAACCGGTGAAGTAGGCCTTTAACTTTGAGTGACTGTTTGGCTCTTTGTCCGTTTCGGTTCAGGTTTACGAGTTCCGAGTGAAGGAATCGTCGATCATCGCCCGCGCTCCGGCTGAAGACGAGGACACACCGCCGCGGAAGAAGAAGAGGAAACACAGACTGTGGGCCACACACTGCAGGAAGATACAGCTCAAGAAAGGTGTGTGTGTGTGTGTGTGTGTCTGTCTGTCTGTCTGTGTGTGTGTGTGTGTGTGGATACAGTGTGTGAAGAGACAGCTCAAGAAAGGTGTGTGTGTGTGTGTGTGTGTGTGTGTGTGTGTGTGTGTGTGTGGATACAGTGTGTGAAGAGACAGCTCAAGAAAGGTGTGTGTGTGTGTGTGTGTGTGTGTGTGTGTGTGTGTGTGTGTGATACAGTGTGTGAAGTTCCAGCTCAAGAAAGGTGTCTGTCTGTCTGTGTTTGTGTGTGAAGATACAGCTCAAGAAAGGTGTGTGTTTGTGAGACATTACGTATAGTTTAACTAAAGAACACTCTGGTTTCGTGATCAATATCGATATTGATCAATATCGAAAGAATAATCGTGATAATATTTTTTGCCCATATCGCCCAGCCCTACTTGGAATGCAGGGTTAATTTGACTTTCTTCCGATCCCCTTACAGATGGCTCGTCCAATCACGTGTATAACTACCAGCCATGTGACCACCCGCGGCAGCCCTGTGACTCATCGTGTCCCTGCGTCACCGCACAGAACTTCTGTGAGAAGTTTTGCCAATGCAGCTCAGAGTGTAAGAGAAACTCACTCACTCACTCACTCACTCACTCACTCACTCACTCACTCGCACGCACACACACACACACACACACACACACACCTAATGCAGGGCCCACAGTTGTGTTAACTGGTATGTTGTTAGCTACGGAGGGCCCCCTTTGTTTACATATCCGTTTACAAAGCCTACGCTGTGTATCAACATTAGGTTTTATTCCAGTACACACAAACACACACAGACACAGTACGGACAGTTAGCAGACAATGATGAGATATTCACTGATTTTTACAAAAAAGTGATTTTTTTACAACAAGCTCCAGAATCACTCAGTGCGTTTACATGCAGACTCATAATCGGGTAACTAAACGAATAAGACCTCAACAGGACTTTTAACCTGCATGTAAACACCTTTATCCGATCTACTTCGGACACAAATCGGCACAATAACGGACAAGAGAAGTCGGATAAGAACACCTAGATAATTCGTTCATTGTCGGCTTTCTCTCTGCATGTATACAGGGATCGGACATCTCATATCGGACTTCTCGTTCTGTGCTTGTGTGCCTGCGCGTGATAGGCTACACCATGGGTTATTGACGGAAGAGAAGCGGACGTGGCTCTAAAACCACTTGTTGAAAGCATGGTTGAAAGGGCTACAGCGCCACCTAGCATAGTGGAGACCGCCATGCATCGGACATTTATCCGATTTCTGAAAGGCCATGTATACTCAGACAAGTGACACGGTCCGTTCGAGTGTCTTGTTCGATATATGTGATAATCCAATCTAGTTGTGCCATGTAACCGCACTGAGTGACATACTCCATCTTTTAAACTGTATTTCCTGTGTGTGTGTGTGTGTGTGTGTGTGTGTGTGTGTGTGTGTGTGTGTGTGTGTGTATCTTTTTTCACAATATGTTAATTGTTATTAATTTTTTCACAAAACACACAAACAAACATTTGCACCATCACACAAGGACACAAGCCAAGATATACAAAAAAATATAATAATAATAATAATACAACAATAATAAATAAAATAATATGATGATTCATCTGATGTTCTGATGTGTCTGTGTGTGTGTCTTCAATGAGGCGGCATTTTTCCGAATCACTGATAGATCCATCTTCTCTGTCTGTGTCTGCTGTCTGTTGTCTGTTGTCTGTCTGTTGTGTCTGTCGTGTCTTCCAGCAACCGTTTCCCTGGTTGCCGGTGCTAAGCCCAGGTAACACAGCATGCCGTCTACCTGGCCGTGCAGGAGTGTGACCCGACCGTGCTCACCTGCGGGGCAGCGGAGCATGTGGACAGCAAGAACGTCTCCTGCAGAACTGCTACCATCAGAGTGGGCGCCAAGAAGGTTACACAATAAATACACATAAACTCACCACTTCAATCAAGAAGGTTAGACAGGATAAATACACATAATACACACACTTCATATTCAAGAAGGCTAGATACACAATAATATACAGCAAATTAAAACAAGCTATACAACTTAATAATTCAAGGGAATGGCTAGAAACAAGACTAAATACTAATACCCATTAAAATCACAAAGTTAACAATAACATATCAAAAACAATTCAACAGAAGGCTAAAGCAAACATCACATGATAAATACTGATAAATACATTACACACACTTAATATTCAAGAAGGTTAGACAAGATAAATACACATAAAACACACACTATTCATATTCAAGATAGGAGAAATACATGATAAAACCCCATAATAGCACTTCATATTCAAGAAGGCTAGAATCACATGGATTCATACCACTCATGGAAATACTCTTAGGGGAAAATATTTTTAGTTTTATTTTGAAGGCGAGACACTGCAGAGTGAATGGGGGTAAAAAAAAATATTATTTGTCATCGTGAAACATTTGACAATCTTTATTTGATTTCACAACATTTGATTTCATGTATATAGTAATCACACACACACACACACACACACACACACACACACACACACACACACACACACACACACACACACACACACACACACATAGTTATGCTTTCCCATTTTTTGTAACATCATTATTTTCTTATGACAATTTCAGCTTTTCTTTTACATGTTGGAAATACAAATTCCAATCAAATAACCAACTAGTCCTAATGTCAGTAAACCTGGTGTATTTTCAGAATAAAAGCTCAACATGTTCTAATGTTAGTTTCTTTCCTTTCTCCTTCTTTAGCACCTGCTGCTGGCTCCGTCTGATGTCGCCGGTTGGGGAATCTTCATCAAAGAGCCGGTGCAGAAAAATGAGTTCATCTCTGAATACTGTGGAGAGGTGAGAGTCACTGTCTATTGATTAATTGTCTTTGTCAATTAATAATAAAATTGGAATAATAGGGGCGCCCTTAGCTCAGTTGGTAGGCGTCCCCCCCATGGGCCTCGGCCAGCAGCGGACCCGGGTTCATTCCAGCCCGCGGTCGTTCTCTGCATGTCCTCCCCTCTCTGCCCCATTTCAACTCTGTCTCACACTATCAATAAAGCATAAAAATGCAAAAAAAAAAAAAAATAGAATATATAAAAATCATGTATGATATTATGAATAATTAAAATTATAATTTAAACTCAAAATGATATGCACCAAACAGTCTAAGATAGCAATTAAATTACATAATAAAGGAATTATAAGGATTAGTAAAGACTATTACATTGTTTGGGTTTTTGTCGTGTTTTGCAGATAATCTCTCAGGATGAAGCCGACCGCAGAGGGAAAGTCTACGACAAATACATGTGCAGCTTCCTCTTCAATCTCAACAACGGTAAAAACTCACTCACTCACACACACTCACTCACTCACTCAATCACTCACACTCATCACTCACTCACTCACTCACCCACCACAACAATCTTATTTTTTAATGATCATTAAATATGAGTCCAAAAAAAATAAATCTTAAATTGTGTTTTTTTTGTTTTTTTTTCTTCTCTACAGACTTTGTTGTTGATGCGACGAGGAAAGGAAACAAGATCCGCTTTGCCAACCATTCGTCAATCCCAACTGCTATGCAAAAGGTAATAACAGGGGGGATGTGCGTGCGTTTTGGTGTGTGTGTGTGTGTGTGTGTGTGTGTGTGTGTGTGTGTGTCTTTGCTTGTACAACTATTTTTGAGAGAACCAATTTGAGTTTAAGACTTTAGGCATGTTATGGGCATTTTTTGTACCCAGGTTCTCACTTTGGGAACAGGCCTTTAAAGGGCTGTTTGAGGGTTAACACAGGTTTTAAAGTTTAGGTATGAATTAGGTTTATGTTAGGTGGTTGGGGTTAGGCAGGCATTTAGTTTTGATGGTTAGGGTTATGGGGATGAATATGTCAATGAATGTCCTCACAAGTATAGCCGTAAAACGTGGTGTGTGTTGTTGATGTAACTAATTCCTGTTTGCGTTACAGTGATGATGGTGAACGGGGATCACCGGATAGGAATCTTTGCAAAGAGAGCGATTCAGACCGGAGAGGAACTCTTCTTTGACTACAGGTCATAGTAGACTAAAAGATTAATTGTGGAAAAAAAAATTATTCACAGTAAATGTGAAAAGAAAATTGTGTTTTTTCTTCTGATTCTGAACCTAAAACTATTTAAAAGTTGCTCTAAATATAAGGACCTTCTGTTGCTATAATGTGTCATTTACATCAATCTTTTTACAATCTTATAACTTTTAAAAAAAAACTTATACATGTAGGTTTTTATGTTTTTTCTTTTCTTTTTCTTTTTGACGTTGCAATTTCAAAAACTCAGCCTAACATTTTTTTTTTTTTAATTAATTTACAAAAGCCTCTCACATTAATATAACGCCATTATGGCCCTGGGCATTTGAGTGACACATTCGTATAACTTTTGGCTTTTTAGTTCTTTATTTATTTAATCACGGTAAATATCTTTGTTGTGTGTGTCTTCAGGTACAGTCAGGCTGATGCTCTGAAATACGTGGGCATCGAGCGGGAGTCGGAGATGGCCTGATTCTGACTTCTACCTTTTACAAAGGCCTTTCTCCACACACACACACACACACACACACACACACACACACAACACACACACACACACGTTCACTTCAGGAAATCCCACAATTGTTCAAACGCTCGGAAAGCTTCAGGAAAAAGAAGAAAAAAAATGGGAAAATTTGAAGCCGAATTTGGATGCCGTTTTTTTTTTTTTTTTTTTTTTTTTCAAAACTTTTCCTTTTATCTTTTTCTCTGTTGTTCTTCTGTGCTGAAATCTTCCTCTTCTGTCAAGTGTTGAGATTTGTAAATCTTCACTTCCTTGAAAGGTGCCGATCACACACACACACACACACACTCACTCACTGACTTTGTAGTTTAAAAAACAAACAAAACAAAAAATCTCCAAACATGAAAAAAAAAAAAAACATTACTTCTTCAGGGACCAAAAGGAGCCGCTTTCACACACCCACTGTTCGTAGTGTGTGTGTGTGTGTGTGTGTGTGTGTTTGTATGTGTGTAATGAACCGGCCACACACTCCTCTGTGTCACATCTGTCTGTAAATTTTGAGGCCGTTCACAAAGCAGCGTCAACACATTGACGACATTTTGTTTGTAAAGATATAAAAGCGTCAAAAACAATAAAATTGAACAAGCAAAGATCTTGTATTCAAATGTTTTAATTTGAAGAAGAAAAAAAAGTGACAAATTATGAAGCTTTTGTCTATATAAGTTGATTGTTAATTGAGGGTGTATCAGAAGGGGCATTCAGGCTGTTACTTAAATTTCAGGGAGCTCTTTGGCTAGATGAAGAAAAAAACACCAGCAAAGAGATCTCACACGATCATTCTTACCTTTTTAAAGGTGCTACGAGAAACTTTTGATTTTTCTGAAACTGTAATTTTTCCTCTGCAAACGAGACCATCACTGCAAAGAATGCTATTTTTATATAGTAAAATACCTTTGTCATAGGTTTACGCTCACCCAGGAACAACAGCTGGCGTGGTAAAAACACTACCACTTTTGTCCAAATGGGTGCAAGATTGAACACAAACTGAAAGTTCCCCTAAGCTTTCTAAAGAGCGCATAAAGATTGTTAATGCAAAATATTTTTTTCATTGTTGTTGACGCTGCTTTATAACGTTGCCTCGGCTTCAGGTGCTAATGTTAAAAACACAGGAACTGGCACTGACCTTCACAACGACGAAAAAACAACAGAAAACTCTGTGAAACGTTTTTGTCAATGTATTTTTTTGTTTTGTTTTGAAGTCGTACCTTGGTAACGATTTCACCAAACTCAAACCAAAACCATTCACTGATCCCAACGAAGGCTTTTCATTCCTACTCTCCTGTCATTTCTCTGCAATGGTGAATCTTTCTGTGTAATGTTTGTAACTGAAGTTTGACTCCCTCTCTATTTCTCTCTTCCTCTCTTTCTTTCTCACACCCTCTCTCTCTCTCCCTATCACTCCCTCTTTCTCTGTCTCTCCTCTCTCCCCCTCCCTCCCTTTCTCTCTCTCGCTCCCTCCCTTCCTCCCTCTATCTCTCTCTGCTGTGCCTTGAGTCTGTTAACACACTCAAATGTCCGGGCTGTAGATTTTTTGAGTGTCTGAATCTAAACTGTCTGCATGAAAAAGACGAAGAAAAAGTTTTTAGGAAAGCACTTCCTCTCTCTCTCTCTCTCTCTCTCTCTCTCTCTCTCTCTCTCTCTCTCTCTCTCTCTCTCTCTCTCTCCTCTCTCTCTCTCTCTCTCTCTCCTCTCGCGATGTCAAATCCAATCATTCTCAAAATATGATTCCAACTTTATAACAATGAACCAACAATCACGCTTTGAATAATTTCTATTTTCTCATGTGAATTCTTCTGGTGCTTAAAGCCTACTTCACCGTTTGAATATGAAGGTGTATTGAATTCTGAGATCCTATTAGTATAAATGTGCGAAAAATACACAATACACCTTCATATTCAACCGGTGAAGTAGGCCTTTAAAAAAAAACACCTCTCTTTAGCCTGAACGTCTGCCAAACTTGAAGCAATACCAGCTGATTTTTATGTTATTTTGGGATATTTCTTGGGATATTGCTTCTTCTAACTGTCTACACCTGTAATTTATGACAAACTTCACAAAGGTGCGTCTATTGTTATGATGCGGTGACGTTTGTAGATTAAAAATATCAGTGTTTTTGAAAAAGCTGAAATCTGGTGCTTCTATCTTTCTCTCCTTACGATGGAGTATTAAGGCCATAAAAAGGGGAAAAAAATAATACGAATTGATGTTTGTAAAATAAATTAAAAAATCTAGTAAAATTGCAAAAAAAAAAAAAATCTAAAAAAAATTAAACAATTTAGACTTTTCTTATATAATTAAGACGTATTGTAATATATCTTGTAATTTTTTATAAATATTTCTTTCCTCAATGTGGCCCTCATACTCCATTGTACTATCTCATACACATCTTAAACGTTTTAGAGTTAGTGACATTTTTGTGCATGAAAAAATGGTTAATATGATGTATCTGGAGAGACTCAAAAGTGTGAAATATTTCTGGCTGAAATGTGTAGGAATCCTGTTTTTTTTGTTTTTTTTGAAACACGAATAATTAACTGTTTGCTGGTTGAAATGAGCCTCTAGAAGACTCATAAAATGGCGGGTTGGGTAACGGAATAAAAAATTAGAGCCGCTAAGAAACAAACCAGTAAAGTAAACGGAAGAGTAAGCGTTAAGACCCCCCCCCCCCCCCCCCCCCCCAAAAAAGGTGCTACAAGGAACTTTTAAATATTTCTGAAACGGTCTAATTTTTCTTCTGATGATCGTAAATAACATGATACAGCAAACGAGATCATCAGAGCAAATCATTTTTATATTGTTTTTCTGAAATGCCTTTGGTTTCGTCCAAAGGGGGCCGCTAGAATTAACACAAACTGAAAGTCCCTCACAGCATTTTCAAAAACCAAACCAGTGATTTCTCTCAATTGTTTAAGATTTGAGTTTTTTTTTGAGTGCCGCGCCCAGTCTAAAGTCTAAAAACTGCAGGTTAATTTATCGTTTCAGACGCACGCATACGCTGTTTTTTTTCCCTCTCCCATTCTTCATGAACAAGGACCACTTAAGTTTTTCTCCTCCGATGACAGGTGCTGATTTTGTAAAGTTTACAGGGATTTTGTTGTTCAAAGTGATGCAGATTAAAATATTATAAATGGTTGTTTCTCTGTGTTTTAAATTCATCTTAATTAACAAATCACATGTTTGATACATTTTCACTGTGCTCCTTAAAGGTGCTGTAAGCGGAATGGTTCTTTTAGCTACCTTCCTGTCAGTTACTGCAGTTAGCAGTCGCCTTGCTCGTCCCTACGTCACCACATTAATGCACTGCGGTCTTCAAGCAGCGAGTTATCTAGCATCATCTCAGATCCATAAGTGTGATAAAACATGATAAAAACCATCAAAACAGACATTGGGAAGGATTTTTACCCGCTCTGCCACTGTAGGCGCATAAACATTTACCCATCTGTTGCTCTGGCGTGCACCGGCAGTGAGACCATGAGTGACGGGTGTTGGTTTGTAGCGTTCTCTCTTGTGATTGATAAAAATTTTGGGATCCTTCAATATGTTTATTTGACGATTACATGCAGAGCAGCTGACTGAGAGATCTGCTTTATGAAACGCGCACATTATGTAAGTGATCACTGTATGAATAAAGAGCGATTTAACACTTATATTAACATAAATAAACCGCTTACTTCACCTTTAAGTTATCGCATGGGCTCTTTTTGAGCTGAAAAACACACATTCTGTTTTTTTTCGAATGCACGGATGGGGAATTCCTTGTTTATGAAAACTTACTTGATAATAAACTTCAATGAATGAGTTTCTGTGGCCAGACTGCAAGGGTATCCAAGTTTATTAAACCCCGCCTCTGCAAGACAGCCATTGATTGACAGCTCGACAATGTAATCGTGTTACATTCAGGGCCATTGGAAATACAAGATACACAAAAACAATATTCAACAGTTAAGGACATGAAAGTATGCAAAAATAAATTGATATTAGTAAAACGGAATATAAAAAATAAGATAACTGTCATACATCCCGTATATGAACAAAGTGGAACATTAAGACCCTCCATGAAATAAAAAAATACAAGCGCAGTCAGGGAATATTTCATTTCATATTGATATATTTCTTCTCATAAGCAATGAAAAACATACATACAAAAATATAATTTTTTTTTATATATAAAACAAGCGTGTAAAAACGCTTTCGTTACACGTTACAGTCTATGGTGAAATGTATGATTTTTTTTGTTTTTTCTGTAAGCAAACAGTTACATCAAAGTCAGCTGCCTTTTATAATCAATGAGCAAACGATACACTGTACACAAGACACTTAATTAATACAAAGGAGGAGGAAGGACAGCAAAAAAGTAAACCAAATCAAGTTTGAGCAAGTATGGAAACATCTTTCTCTGCATGTACATCGCCTCTCTGCCCCATGTCCTCTCTGTCTCTCCAAAACTGTCTAGTAAAAGCAAGAAAGCCCAAAAATAATAATAATACAAAAAAGGGGGGGACGGGGGGGGGGGATCGAAACAACATGATATTTGTAACTTAATCACACAAAAAAATTGCTGCTTCTCACAATCTGCGTTCAAACAATCAGATGCTTCTGTCAGTTCTATTTGCACGCACAGAATCAGGAAAAAGGTCTTTCATCCATTCTGCTCCCACCACATGGAACTGGCTACAAAAAGATTTTAAATTAACCGAAATGATTTCTTTGAACGCTTTTAAATCTAAGCTGAGAGCATTTCAGACCACCTCTTTTACTTGTAGTTGTTTTTTATGATTTTTAATTTACTTGGAACTGTTTTTATTATTATTTTAATTAAACAGTTTTTTCTGATTTTATTTGATAACAGCTTTTTATAATTTTAATTTTTGTCTATATGTTGTGAGTGTATTATTGTGAGTGAACATGTAACTTGTTGCTGCCTCTTGGCCAGGACTCCCTTGAAAAAGAGGTTTTTAATCTCAATGGGACTTTCCTGGTTAAATAAAGGTTAAATAAAATAAAACATGATCACCACTTCTAAAGGTCAACCTCCAACACTAACTGTAAATGTCACATTGAGTTTAAAAATTAGTGGCAACATGTTACAGGAAGTGATTTGAGCCCAGTAGTCTCTAAACCTCATAAAAGTTTCCGCTCATGGTCATTCTGAAAAAAAAACATTTGATGGCGATTCTCAGAAGACGATGAACTAGTTCGAACAGCATCAACAGGAAACCAAATTTAACCATCCAGCTGCCATCCGTTCTCTTTAGGTTTCCGTTCACAACAGCGCATTAAATGTTTTATGAGAATTTAAAGGTCAAGTATTATGCTCATTTCCAGGTTCAGAATTGTTATTTGGGTTCCTACTAGATACTGCCTTAATGGTGTAGTGTCCAAAAAAACCTTTGTAACAGTGCCATTGCTGAATTTTCTTTTTAGCCCTGCCTTCCAAAAAAAAAGCCCTGTCTGATCTGGTTGGCCCTGAATCTAAAAGTGCATTTTGCCTAATAGCAGAGCATACTGGACATACTTTTGGAATCTCTAGACCCACTGGGGACCCATATTAATGTTGACTAACCATGAAAAAGAATGAATAGGTGACCTTTAAATATTATGTAACACATTAGTATGAATGTTACTGGGCAGGTTGCACGTAGAATGTATGTAGCACCGGTTCCTTTAGCTTCAGATCAATCCAAGATGTTCACATAGGAAGGAGTCTAACTCACAGAGAAACTCGATCATCTCTGAACTCGCAGCTTCACCTTTCTTTCTCACCGTGTCGATGACACAACGAGCTTTGTCTCCTCTGTTTTGCGTCTCGTCCGCTGACTCCCTCTCCGACTCATTTATCACCTTTTTCTCAAACAGTTTGTCCAGCAGACTCTTGAGAACAGGTCCAGATATGCCATCGATGAAGCTGCTCCTTATCTCAAACAGCTTCTTCTCTGGAGAGAGATTCAGAGCGCTTTGCCCACACGACCGTTTTCCTCCAGTGGATGAAAGACAAACTTTTCTTTCCCAGACACTCTTGGAGCTGTCGGTGTGTCTCAATAACAGCTTGATATGTTTCATGACTTTCTCTAAACTCACTTGGAATGAAGGAAAGTAGTTGTCATAGTTGTCAGAGTCAAACTCTGCTTCTGTTGGTTGAACTAGAATCAAGTCGTCTTCAGGGCAAGTGGACAGTGTGTATTCCTGATTTGGGTGCAGTTTACAGTGTGGAGATGTTTCTATGTAGTTCTCATCTCCAACTAATTTCTTCCTGATGCGCAGCACATGTTGAAGCACCACGTTCCTCGGGAGCAACAGCACATTCAGGATGGATTCTGGATCGGGATCTTCTGGGGGTTTGTAGAACAGCAGGACCAGCGCTCGGACCGGGTCGGGTGGCGAGTCCTCGTCCTTGACGTTCCCGAAAGCAGAAAACCCTGTGATGTTTATAATAACATGGGTTTCTGTTATCTTATGAGGGGAAATGAACTCAATGCCTCGTGATTCATATGAGCAACTGACAAGAAGTCACATCCACCTGTGGAGCGGATCTCACAGTGTGGGAGATGAAGCTGACACACAGACTCCTGCAGACATTCGATGTCAAACAGGGGTCCTGCAGGCTGCTTGTGATGTTGGGCCAGTTGCCTCCTGTCCCAAGGGACAACCCTGTAAACCACGTCCCCTTCTCCCTCCATGTGGAATACTAGGCCTGTCACACTGCACTGATACAGGCCTGGGTAGAAGCATTGGAACATGTAGGTCTCATCATTTACATCAAGTGTGATATCAGGTGTAAACTCCTCAAAGCTGGTTTTTAACAGCATGTCAGGTAGGCTATTTGCTCTAGTGAAGGTCTGGTTCTGTGCAGATGGTAGAATCAGTGAAGGACTGCTGTGAGAACGAGGCAAACAGCTGGAGTTCCTTTCACTAAAATCAGAATCTGAGGAGAAGCTTGAAAGGTTATGTGGGCCGGCAGGGTGTAAGCAACTGGGTAGTTCATGGCTGTAACAGATGCCTCCATTTCCATGTCACCTCCATCCTCACTATCAGACTGCAAAGATAACTGCTCGAATGCATCTTGTGCTCTGCTTCCTTCAGTGCAGACAGTTGAGTCCTGGAACACTGCAGGTCTGACTTGTTGACATGGCGGACCAGCAACATTCTTGGCTATGGATTGAGAGCAAGAGGGTTCACTGAAAGTACAACTGGAGTTATCAAAACTGGGGACACTATCATCTGTGTCTTTGCTGTTTGGAAGACAAAAGGTTTGATCTGGTGCTGATGTGGTAAAAGGAGAAGAAGGATTTCTTTCCCAAATCCAGGTCGATTGAGTTAGTAGTAATCCAGATTTCTTTTTGTTTTTTGGGGAGCAGAAAGAAGCAGAGGACGGATTTCCCATAATTCCTGTTTCTTTGAGCGTACCAGGAGGTGGCAGATATAACATATAGTCAGAGGACGGAATGTTAGACGCAATACTACTGGATGGATCTTTGTTATACTTTCTCTTTCCTCCGAGGCTCTCTAATCTTGGTAAAGGGAAGACCTTATCTCCAAAACTGCAACCTCTTTCATATTCAAAGGGAGCTTCTGTAGGAGGTTCCACATAATCACAATAGAGACCACGTTGTTGGGAATCTCTTGCAGCCGAAAGTGCATAGTAATCTGTACCCTGTCGACGACGATGATGTAGAACTTGGAGAGCAGGAAGGGAACCACGACGGGGAGGAGGAGGAGGGATATTGATAGGCTGAACAGGGAATCTCTAATCTCTGACACATCATCATAAGTTTCACAAACTGACAGTGTGTCAGACTCAGGGCTAGGAGGCAAACACCAAGGGCAACATGGGGAGAAGTAGAAGGGCAACATTGGTAAGGGAATCTCTTCCTGCTAAACGTTCAGTAAAAAAGCCCTCTGGGAAAGGGCTAAGGAAGCACCATGTGACGAAAGTGCATAAGAGAAAGACGAGAATTGACTTGTTTGTTTTCGAGGAGGGCTAGTGATAGAGTGGACAGGGGAATCTCTAATTGACAAATCTTCATAAATGTCACAAAAGGAGGATGTGTCAGACTTGGGACTAGAGCAAACACTCAGGCCAACACGGGGAGGAGAAGTAGAAGGGCTAGTGAGAGCATGGGTAAGGGAAACTCTTCCTGCCGAATGGAATGCCGAGTGGAACTTTAGTTTACTTGGAACTTGTTTAGGAGGAGGGATAGTGATAGAGTGAACAGGGGGAGGAGGAGGGCTAGTGATAGGCTGAACAGGGGAATCTGTAATTGACACATCATCATAAATGTCACAAATGGAGGATGTGTCAGACTCAGGACTAGGGCAAACGCCAAGAAGAGGAAGAGTCGAAGGGCTGGTGAGAGGCTCCACAGGGGAATCTATTCTTGCCGGACCTGTATGAGCCCTTTCCTCAGAGGATGTTTCAGAAGCATGACGAAGGCGTAGAGCAGTGGCAGGTCGAGGTGAAGATGTACCTCCGCAAATCCTGGACAGAGCCCTCCTGATGGCTCTGGCTGCCCTGCTGAAACAGGAACCTTCACTTTCTTCCCTCTCATGTTCGACAGCTGATTCCATTTTTGCTGCGTTGTGTCACAATCAGAGTCCAGTGGAGCTGAATAAGCGATAGATAGATAGATAGATAGATAGATAGATAGATAGATAGATAGATAGATAGATAGATAGATAGATAGATAGATAGATAGATAGATAGATAGATAGATAGATAGATAGATAGATAGATAGATAGATAGATAGATAGATAGATAGATAGATAGATAGATCCTTTTATAATCCTGTACAGGAAATTACAGTGCAACAACAGTTTCAAGACAGACATAACAACACACATTTTCCTCAGCTTAAAATTTTAAAAAGATCAAATACAATAATTTAATACCTAAAAAGTTTAAAGTTATAGACTATTATATTATATTATTATTTATAGACAACCGAAGCCAGGAGATGACAGTACTGTTTTTTATTTCAATGTGTCTGTGTCCATCAGCTCCAACCGTGAAATAAAATGTCATCAATTAAAATCTAACACAAATGTGCAAGTAAACAGATCCAAAAAATAATTCTGTCTTCTTTGCAATTTGTTCAAATGTAAATTCATTCAGCTGTAACTTTTCTAACTATATACGAGTTGTATTTTGTGTAGTGTTTGTGTAATGGCTAACGTCTGCGTATTGTGATTACTGTGATTGTGTAAGTTGTATCAACATAAACCGCAGTGCAAGAACCCAGGAAGAATAGCTTCTCGCTTAAACGAATGGCAATCCAGATAAACAAAAGCAAAGCCTTTCTTCATGTGATTCATTACTTAACGTGTTAAAAATGATTTTGTTTCAATGACTTACCAGTGAGCCGCACAGGTTGAGTTAAATCTTCAAACAGTGACAGGAAAAATCAGCTGGCACGAATTGTCGGTTGGTGAACTTCTGGTTTTCAAACTTTTTTCTTCCTCCAGTTTTTGTTCACAATGTTCATAACAGCAAAGCTCAACAGGAAAGAGCTCATCTTATTCTTTCATCCCACCATTAAAAAAAAATTAACAAAAACCTACAGCCTGATATTAGGATAACAAAGACCATTAACAGGTGTTGATTTCCCAAGTTAATACCCCTGTTCAGGAGGTCCTAGACCAGCTCTCCGTCTCTTAGGGTCCGCTTCTCAGAGCTGCGGGTGTTACCCTAGTTAGTAAGCTACACCTGATCTAAGCTGGTGTCGAGGAAGTTCGCCTAGCTGTCTCACTGCCTACCTCCTAACGTCTACCCACTTCCTCTGAAATAGCACCGAACTGAATAGCCTTTAGGTCAGCTCACTCAATCTGAAATGGGGAACTGGGGCTGGGTTGATGATTTTTTTATTTAGTGGGACAGAAGGTTGTGCTCACTTGGTCCCTGTGACTTCCTCTTCTGCCTAGCTAAAAGGGGGACTGGATCTTTCAGGGGCCGAGATATTTTGCCATATTTGGCGTTTCCTCTTCAATCGTCTTTTGGCAGCGAGAGTCTCCAAAATGTTCCAAGACTTCTCTAACATTCTCCTTAGTCGATACTCACTTCTTCTCTCAGTTCCTCAATTTAACTTTGTTAAATCTAAACATGACCATTACCTGACCCCTTCAGCCAATGTCTCATCACAAATGTCTAATGCATTTCTTCTCTTATTCATTTTCACTTAAATTCAATATATATTTATATATATATTATCATTTGTCTACTATTCTGCATCAGTAGAGTATTTCTGAAAAAACAACAAATATAATCATGAAATTGACATTTTATTGTAGACAGAGTAGAAATTTAGACAGACATCATAGTAAAAATAAGTACTAAAAACCTTGTTGAATAAGAATTTAGCTTCCAGTCTCAAACTTTTTCAATGCCACTTTATAGTATTACAGTCTGAATTTTAAAAGTTGATAACAAGTTGAAGATTATAAAGTTAGATTGCAGTATACGATATAAATATAGACCTACATAAAAATATAGTAGTAAAATAATAATAAATAAATAATATAATAATAAAATATAGTCACTAGTTACATTTACTAAAGTTTAGTCAGCTTTTGAGGTGAGGTTTTATTCTTTGCTACTTTACACTATTATTGTACTTTTGAATTTGCTATTATTTGACAGCTGTTGTTACTTCTTACTTTCGAAATTAAGATTTGTACTTATTTTACTTAAAAAAATACAAGATGAAAGCAGTGCAACATAAATGAAGGCTTATTTTGCTTAATAAGTAAATATCTTAGGAATGTAAAATGTTAAATGTCCAGCAGATGGGGCTATTATATCAGTTATAGTGTAGTTTAGTGTGACAGTGTTGATCCTCCAACCTAACACACATACAAATATTTTGTATGTTGAACATTTACTGATTCCAAACTGACCCAGAGGTCAACAAAGACTTGTGTGTTTTGACATGGTTTCAGAAGACATACTTCACAAATTAAATGTAAAAACGTATAGTGTATTGTTTGTTTTAAATTAAATTAAACCATTTGGCCTGTGAATGTCTCCTTTTATCCCTTAATTGACATATTACATATTTGATACATTTTCACTGTGACCCTTAAGTTATCGCATGGGTTTCTTTAATTTTTGAACTGAAAAGCACATGAGCTCCATAAAGTGTTTTGGAATAATTATCACAAACTCAACTTTTATTATCCGATCTAAAACAACACCAATAACGTCTAGTCAAGGTAATGCATGTCAAGAATGTCCTGTGTGTCTTGAATCTATTCAACCATGTCACTTCATTACCACTTCACAAAGTTTTGTACTTTCACTTTCCTATAAGTGTCTTTATATTTTTTTGTTTTTGCATTTTTTTGGGATGTCCTGGTGCAACTCACAAGAAAAAACCTAACACTGTGACTACGTTAGAATAGAATATTTTTACAACCATACATAGAGAGATGACTATATTCATGTATCTATAAATAAATGCATATACATTATACACACACACACACACACACACACACACACACACACACACACACACACACACACAAACACACTACTTGACTGGAATGTAGAAGAACAAGCAGAGCAGAAACAATGGCAGGAGCAGAAATGATAGTCATCATACAGCTGTCTTAGTTTTATCAAACAACGCCCATCAAGGTATTATAATTAGCACAATGTCTTAACCACTGGACTTTCTGCCTCCATTCTTTTTTAACTGTTCACCTCGCTGTACATTTCATTTGTGCTCTTACTGTTCTTAACTACTTGATACAGTATTACACCAGCTGTTTGCTGCACAGAGCTGGAGAAAACTACTAGAAGAAATAAGTCTCGCCATGAATTTGATCGCCTTTTAATTGGGACAAGGACAAGAGGTCGGAAAACAGGTATGGGTCATTTATAAATTACACAAGAAAAATGACATGTGATACAGACGGTGATATTTAAGTTGGGATACTTTGTGACGCTTGTAATGTTGACAAATTATAGAATATGATCCCTGTATTTTTATTCATGTGAATTTTTTAGGAGATGCCTAATCAGGGACAGGGGTTGCAAATTAGTTTTGACTAACACCTGTATGCGTGGCATCTGTTTTATGTTTTTATAATATGAAACAATGTTTTTAATGCATTTGTCCTTAATAAATAAATAAATAATAAAGAAATAAATAATATTAGGTGTTATTTAGAAAGCTAAGAGTGTCAAAGCACATATACGTATAAAGGCAAGTGAATGTGCAAACTGTATTTCCTGAAACACACTGACTTCACAGGCTGAAAAACCTGTAAAACAATGTGTTGTAGGCTGTATGGAGACACTCCTCATTCAGTGTATAAAGAAAGACAGAGATAGAGAAGAGCTCAACAGTCATTATGATAGTTAGAATGTAAATAATTTAAAAGTTCAAGTGTTTGTCTGCAGCAGATATTTGAATCAGAAGTATGAGTTAAGATAATGGCTGTGAACAGACCTGTTGCTATGAGATGCTTCTTAATTGATCAATTATGTTGTTTTCTCTTGCACCACTTGTTTACATTCTGCATCTGCCAATTACTGTTATTATTATTTTATACAGTATGTGGTAAGTTAATATCTACATTAATTATACTGAAGGATTAAAATGTTCCTTTTTTTGCTAAAAAAAAGTCTATAACTTTAAAAATGTTAAAGCTCCCATATTATACACTTTTCGGTTCTATTATACACCATATTATATGGTCTTAGTGGTCCCTAATAAGTTTTTTTTTAATTGTTTGCTGAAAAAAACTTTCAGATAATTTATTGTACTATGCTGATGTTCAGCTAATCTCACAATGGCCTATTTTTTAAAAAGAGCTGCAGCTCCCCTCGTAAATATACAATCTTTGAGCTCCCCCCGCCCCCTGTCCGGAAGCGAAGCCAGATACGCCTCGCCCTCTGTCTGTCAGGGCCGTGGACCAATAAGAAATAGGGGTGTGGGCTGCACAGTGGAAGCTTCTGGCTTTCCAGTTTGTGAGGTCAGAAACGAGGAGAATTCTGACTGGAGTATACTGGGGGGAGGGGTGGGGGTTTCAGAAAGGGGGAGAGTGAGAAAAGGAGAGATTGTTATTTTTTTTAATATTTTGGCAGTCTCTAGGCACACCGTGGACCCATGGATATGTTAGAACACATTTAAAAAGTGCATTTAGCATAATATGTGACCTTTAAGTATTTATTTATTGTATTTATCTTTTTAAGTTTTAAGCTATCTGAGGAAAATGTGTGTTGCTATGTCTGTCTTGAAACTGTTGTTGCACTGTAATTTCCTGTAAAGGATTATAAAAAGGATCTATCTATTTATCTATTGCTTATTCAGCTCCACTGGACTCTGATTGCAACACAACGCAGCAAAAATGGAATCAGCTGTCGAACATGAGAGGGAAGAAAGTGAAGGTTCCTGTTTCAGCAGGGCAGCCAGAGCCATCAGGAGGGCTCTGTCCAGGATTTGTGGAGGTACATCTTCACCTCGACCTGCCACTGCTCTACGCCATCGTTATGTTTCCGTCACATCCCCTGAGGAAAGGGCTCATACAGGTCCGGCAAGAATATATTCCCCTGTCGAGCCTCTCACTAGCCCTTCCACTCTTCCTCCCCTTGGTGTTGGCCCTAGTCCTGAGTCTGACACATCCTCCATTTGTGACATTAATGAAGATTTGTCAGGTAGTGATCCCTATGTTTACTCTATCGCTAGCCCTCCTCCTCCCCATGTTATACGTGGTAGTTGTGGTCTTCAACAGGGTGAAGATTACTATGCACTTTCGGCAGGAAGAGATTCCCTTACCCAAGCTCTCACTAGCCCTTCTACTTCTCCTCCCCGTGTTGGCCTGGGTGTTTGCTCTAGTCCTGAGTCTGACACATCCTCCATTTGTGACATTTATGAAGATTTGTCAATTAGAGATTCCCCTGTCCGCTCTGCCGCTAGCCCTCCTCCTCCCCGTCGTTGTTCCATTCCTGCTCGCGATGTTGAACGAAGTCCTGGTTGTGTTCGTCAAGAGATTATAGATTACTATGAACTTTTTTTGTTAAAAAATTCCGTACACCATCATGATGTCTGTGGTGCAGGTGGTTTGAGGTCCAGAATAAGGATTCCTGACACATCTGATTTGGATGAATGGGACTATGAGGAACCACCTAAAAAAAAAGGTTGCAGTCTTGGAAATAAGGTCTTCCCCTTAACAAGATTAGAGAGCCTCGGAGAAAAGAGAAAGTATAACAAAGATCCATCCAGTAGTATTGCGTCTAACATTCCGTCCTCTGACTTAATGTTAGATCTGCCACCTCCTGGTATGCTCAAAGAAACAGGAATTATGGGAAATCCGTCCTCTGCTTCTTTCTGCTCCCCAAAAAACAAAAACAAATCTGGATTACTAACTCAATCGACCTGGATTTGGGAAGGAAATCCTTCTTTTCCTTTTACCACATCAGCACCAGATCAAACCTTTTGTCTTCCAAACAGCAAAGACACAGATGATAGTGTCCCCAGTTTTGATAACTCCAGTTGTACTTTCAGTGAACCCTCTTGCTCTCAATCCATAGCCAAGACTATTGCTGGTCCGCCATGTCAACAAGTCAGACCTGCAGTGTTCCAGGACTCAACTGTCTGCACTGAAGGAAGCGGAGCACAAGATGCTTTTGAGCAGTTATCTTTGCAGTCTGATAGTGAGGATGGAGGTGAAAGCTACACCATGATGGAAATGGAGGCATATGTTACAGCCATGAACTACCCAGTTGCTTACACCCTGCCGGCCCACATAACCTTCTCAAGCTTCTCCTCAGATTCTGGTTCTAGTGGAAGGAACTCCAGCTGTTTGCCTCGTTCTCACAGCAGTCCTTCACTGATTCTACCATCTGCACAGAACCAGACCTTTACTAGAGCAAATAGCCTACCTGACATGCTGTTAAAAACCAGCTTAGAGGAGTTTACACCTGATATCACACTTGATGTAAATGATGAGACCTACAGGTTCCAGTGCTCCTGCCCGGGCCTGTACCAGTGCAGTGTGACAGGCCTGGTGTTCCACATGGGGGGAGAAGGGGACGTGGTTTACAGGGTTGTCCCTTGGGACAGGAGGCAACTGGCCCAACATCACAAGCAGCCTGCAGGACCCCTGTTTGACATTGAATGTCTGCAGGAGTCTGTGTGTCAGCTTCATCTCCCACACTGTGAGATCCGCTCCACAGGTGGATGTGACTTCTTGTCAGTTGCTCATGTGAATGACGAGGCCATTGAGTTCATTGCCCCTCATAAGATAACAGAAACCCACGTTGTTATAAACATCACGGGGTTTTCTGCTCATGGAAACGTCAAGGACGAGGACTCGCCACCCGACCCGGTCCGAGCGCTGGTCCTGCTGTTCTACAAACCCCCAGAAGATCCCGATCCAGAATCCATCCTGAATGTGCTGTTGCTCCCGAGGAACGTGGTGCTTCAGCATGTGCTGCACATCAGGAAGAAATTAGTTGGAGATGAGAACTACATAGAAACATCTCCACACTGTAAACTGCACCCAAAGCAGGAATACACTCTGTCCACTTGCCCTGAAGACGACTCGGTTCTAGTTCAACCAACAGAAGCAGAGTTTGACTCTGACAACTATGACAACTACTTTCCTTCATTCCAAGTGAGTTTAGAGAAAGTCATGAAACATATCAAGCTGTTTTTGAGACACACCGACAGCTCCAACAGCGTCTGGGAAAGAAAAGTTTGTCTTTCATCCACTGGAGGAAAACGGTTGTGTGGGCAAAGCGCTCTGAATCTCTCTCCAGAGAAGAAGCTGTTTGAGATAAGGAGCAGCTTCATCGATGGCATATCTGGACCTGTTCTCAAGAGTCTGCTGGACAAACTGTTTGAGAAAAAGGTGATAAATGAGTCAGAGAGGGAGTCAGCGGACGAGACGCAAAACAGAGGAGACAAAGCTCGTTGTGTCATCGACACGGTGAGAAAGAAAGGTGAAGCTGCGAGTAAAGAGATGATCGAGTTTCTCTGTGAGTTAGACTCCTTCCTATGTGAACATCTTGGATTGATCTGAAAAAATTGAAGAGATGATGCAAGCAAAGCGTTGTGATCAGGTGTTTAGAAATTATCATCCTGTACCTACTTCAAAAAGATTCCTCTGGCCTTGAGTTATCTGCTCCCTTAACCCCCTCCCCACTCCCCTGCTGAAGTCCTGCCTCCCCGTTCTCTGCCCTTACCTCACTTAACTCTTTTGACTGTCCCATGGAACTGTCCCCTCTGCCTTTTAAACCTGCTGCTGTCAACCCCATCCTCAAGAAACCCGGTCTCGACCCCTCTTCCCTCAGTAACTACAGCCCAACCTATCTCCAACCTCCCCTTCCTCTCTAAAACCCTTCGACACATCGTCACCACACAACTCCAATCCCATCTCTATGCCAATAACCTCTTCGACCCCCTCCAATCTGGCTTCCGCCCCCTCCACAGCACAGAAACTGCTCTCCTCAAAGTCTTCAATGACCTCCACTGGCTCCCCATCTCCCACCGGATCCATTACAAACTCCTGGTCCTCACCTATAAAGCTCTCCACCATCTGCCCCCCCACATATCTCACTGATTTAAGTTGTCATGTAGACTGTTTATTTACTTTCTGCTTATTATCCACAGTGTCAATAACACTGTGACTCTGCAGTGGAGTCAGATGTGTTCCAGATGAGATCATTTTATTTATTTTTTTATTTTTTATTTCAGACATATCAAAAACAATACAAAACAAAATGAAAAGCATAAAAATACAATAAACAAAATGTATGTTTAAATGACTTCACAAAAATTAAAAAAATTATCTGTAATGATGTGATATGCCTGAAAAGGAGCAGGAAGAAGTATACACATATTTAATCCTACCCCTTTTCCATAGTAAAAAAAATATATATATTTATTATATTCGCTTCTTGTATTCCATATAATCTCTATACAATCTATCTATACAATTGGCGATACTATATTTGACATTTACGATCTATACATACATACAACTTAATATACTATGATTAATTAATCATGACCTCATGTGGTGAAAAAGGAAACATTGCTTTTCATTTCATTATTAAGTTAATCTTTGAGGGACTTGGTTTCACTCCTTGGGAACAATTAAGGTATCTATAAAGTTACCTGTACCTTTAATGATTCTATATTTTCTAAGTTTGTAACACTTGATTGTATACCTATAAAATAGCAGGGGGTGTAATTAGTTAGTTAATGATCACAGGCTCAAGTCAAGTCGATCTTCACTGTCTATTTCTGTAAGTTAACCAAGTTGTGAGGCCACTATTTTAAATACTATACTGACATATAAGACTGTTAATAAGAGTCATCACAAAAACAAGATTGAACATTTTGAAAAAATGTGTGTATATACTGTCTGCAGTCTGCATGTATCCTTCTCCACACATCCACCAGGCCATGAGAATTGACCAGCTGCCTCAGAATATGATGAAAATCTAGATGCGGCTGCATGATTGTGATTTAAAGACCCATTTTCTGTACAGTTAAAATCCCCAACCAATAATAAAATATCCTCTGATCAGCTATTGTATTCATGCGTAATTTTTTTTTAAACAGCCTTTTCTCTCTGTACCATTGCAGAAAAAACACTGGCATCTGGTGGCAGAAAAGGGTTAGGTTCAGACACTGGAGATGTATTGCATGGGTTGTGTGTTGTTCATTCCTTTGATGATACAAAAACAATGGACAATTATCAGAAATCTTGTAAGAAAGACATTTGTATGACCAATTTTTAAATTTAAATTTAAATTCTCAAAGCCAAGCATTGTTTGTTTAAAGAGTTAACATTTTTGTAATTTAAAAAAACTTTTATCCTTTTCTACTGTGGGAGGGTCGGGGTGCAACCACTGTCTAGTAATATTTTTTTTCTTAACTACTTAAGTAAAAATTGACATACCTCTGACAAATAAAGATAAACACAGAAAATAATGCAGAAAACACCTAAATACAAAATACAAACAATTAACGGTCATGCTGTGATGAAAGCTGTGTCAGCACCTTTCGGTTTTTAATAATTTCCATTTCCATCAAGGTATCCATAATGAAAAGATAACAACTAAAAACACAATGACCACTGTGACATAGCAAGCAAAGAAAACTCTGTTAATTGTTTTAACCATTTTACACCAGTAGCCAGGCTTTCCTTCTTCCTTCTTGAGGATCTGTGACGGGGCTTTGACCGACTCTCTCAGTTCATCGGAGACTTTATCCAAGGCATGGGACGCCTCCCTTAGTTTTCTGTCGCTTCCCTGCAGAAGTGGATTTGTGATCAATGAAGATATGTTTTATCCCTATGTCCACTTTAAATCAAGTAAAATGCCATGACACAATTTTATCCGATCAACCACAAAAACCTGGAGGACATTATTCAACTCCTGAACTCCTCCTCCTGTTGCCTTGACATTCTGCCCACAGGCTTCTCTAAATTTCTTAGAAACCAAATTCTAACCTCTTTGGCCACCGACTGCAGTTCAAATGGAGTTTCACCAGTTGGCACATCATAGATACGGCAACAGCAAATGAATTTCTTCAAACCTGAAAAGATATGTTTGACACAACGGTGAACATTTTTTAGCATATTCAAAATAATAAACCAGTTTGCATTGTAAATTGTAATATGCCTGTAAGTATTCAAATCAAGCAGTACAAAAGAAAAGTAGCACTAGAAAACTGAACCAGAAAAACGAGATCCAGAGGTTTGTAGAACATATGCTTAGCGTCACCTGTTACACAGTTACAGGTTCTGACTTTGTCTTGTTTGTCCCCACAGTCGTCACTCTGGCTTTGGTCTTTCTCCAACAGATACTTCACGAAAATAGTCTCCAGGAGGCTGAGCATCATCATAGAAAATATCCCAAGGCAGTAGACCACTAGAAGGAAAAGATTACGTCATTATTGTGGACAAATAATCACACTTTGGAGTGTAGTCCAATGAAGGCTGAGCTTTTAGTTTCACGACTTGCAATTATTATTATTTTGATAACACTTTACAACAAGGGTACTTACATACAACAGTTACTTAACGCGTAGTTCATGCTTAACATCAACAAAGCAATAACTAACCGTTAATGAATGCTTAGTTAATGTTTAATATGCCTTGACTAAGCATGAACTAACAAGTATGCATAGTTAATGCTTAACCAATCATTGACTAAACATTAATAACTAAGCAGTAACAGTTACTTAATGCTTAATAAGCATAACTTAACCATGAATAGCATTAGATAAGCATTAACTAACAGGTAATTAATGTACCCTTATTGTAAAGTGTTACCATTATTTTTTTATAGACAATCATACAACATAACATACAGAAACGAGTCTGCAGCTACAAACACACAGCCCCTCCCACCCCACCCCCCACCCCATAACCAAAACAGTTAAGCAAGGCTGATTTTTTTTTTTACCTATAAGCGGAACCCTGTCTGAAGTGGAAGGCAGAATTTCATTGAGAATTAGCTGCATCACTGTAACGGCGAGGAGCACAGTGACTTTGAATCCGAGCTTCTCTCCGCCGGTGTCTGAGATCATGAATGAAGCCAAGTCCATGAACAAGAAGAACAGGACGGGAAGCATGAAGTTGACGACATAGAGGACGGACCGCCTCTTCATGGTAATCTGCGAAATAACGTTAAAAGATGAGCTCAAGATTCACGATGGTTTTATTCATTTAGTCATATGCACAACAATTACAGGGTCTTTAATAATCCGATTAGCTGGTTGATGCAGAAGTTTAAAGGTGCTACGAGGAACTTTATATTTCTGAAACAGTCTAATTTTTCCTCTGATGATCATAAATGACATGCAACAGCAAACAAGACCATCAGTGCAAAGAATGCTATTTTTATATAGTTTTTCTAAATGTCTTTGTCATGGGTATATACGCTCACCCAGGGACAGCAGCTGGCGTAGTAAAAACACTAGCGCTTTCGTCCAAAGGGGGTGCAAGACTTTAAAAAAGAATGAAAGTTTATTTTTGCACCTTTAACTATACAGTAACAAGGTAAGTGAAGGCACCAATCAATAATTCCAGATAGGATAACATTTTTAAAAACTAATTTAAATAAACAAAGTGTATGTATCTATGGCTTTGGGGATTTTCATACTTTTCATTCAAGCAACAACGGAAGGTTAAGAAATACTCTATGTGAAAAAGGAAAGACAGAAATAATGTAAAGATGAAAAGAAATAGATAAATAGGAAGAAGGGATCAAGAATAAAATAGGACTAAAGGAAAAATGTAGGAAAAGTTTTTGCCAGCCATCATAGAAGTGAAGTAATGATTTTCTGTAGGGTGTTAACTCACATTTAAAGTGTAGTGGTACATGAGTAAATTGTAAGTTTCAGATTTGCATGTTAATACATACAGTGTAAGTGATCATGCGCTGGATATCCGTTTCTTTGGTGAGGTTGGCGCTGATAAACAGCCACTCGTACGTCTGCATGAAATCCCGGGAAAGCGATTCGGTTAAGGAAGAGCTCAAAACTGAAGAAAGCTGTAACTGATCATCTAAGGAGATGAAAAAACAAAGTGTCAGGCTTCCTGGCAGTTCAACAGAGGAATATCAGGACAGTGTGTTCAGGGAACCAATTAGCTGCAAATTGATTGATGTTATAAAGACAACAGGTTACAGGCTGACCAGGTGTTTTCATGTCTGCGAGTTTTTAGATTGAATAAACACCACACAAGGAGCTTAAACTGAAATGAAAGTAAAGAGACGATAGAAACAGAAACTAATTGGAAAAGAAAAGGCTGCCACCAGAGCAACATCAGCATTCTCAGTGAGTCATAAGAATCTAATCAATCTTCAAACAAATCAAGAGTAATTTTTCTTTCAAATAAGTCAGCACAGAGTGCTTTACATATAAAAAACATAGCCATGACCCCCTCCTATACCCATCCACAAATAGAGCAGAAAATTGCAGATTGCATAATAAATGTTGCTAAAATCCCTCTGTAAGGATTGTAGACCATACCGAACAGCCCTTGGCGTGAGACGGACTTGAACGAGATGTTGCAGCGCTGCGTGTCAAAGGGGAAATAGTAAACGGTCATCCTGCAGGTGCAAGCCACCACCCGTTCAGTCCAACATGAGACTTCACCGTTAGAGTTTATGGTGAGACGAGGACTTGGAGGAGTTTTGTCCTTCTCTACCCTGTGTGTATATAAGCAAACGCACATACAGACATTATACACAGCAACAGAAAAGCCATAACTAATAAGGATACTGGATACTACACGTTAACAGTTTCCACATCCAACTGTCCAAATACCAAGTCAAATTCCTTTTATGTGAAAATTCGCAATAACCCAGATTCTGAATATGCTTCCTGCATGAACGGACACTTACCTTTCTGCAATGGTTATATCTGGCATCCACAAAACTCCAGGAGGAAGATTAACCTCTCCAATTCCGCAAAAGTCTTCTTGATTCCAGGAAATGTGTTCATTCTCCCAAATCTACAGAGGTAAAATAAAGTAAAAAACAAGCAATAAAACAAAGGAAAAATGCTCTTTAAAGATGGAGTCAGTGATTCTGGCTTTTCGTCAAAAGTATTGAGCCAAAATCAGTGAATATCCTCTCAAGACCTGAACAAATCCTACAGTGGGTTGGTGAGAGCCCCTTTGTATACATACAAGTTTACAGAGCCTAGTCTGTGTATTAACACCAGATTTACTCTTTCAGCCACACACACACAGTACAGACAGGTAGCCGGATCATGAGGAGATATTCACTGATTTTGACAAAAAGTGATTTTGACAACAAACGTTCTCCAATATGGCTGACTCCAACTTTAAAGGATATATGAGTTTCACATCAGACTGAAAGATAATAATGATGAATGGATTGGATTTATATAGCGCTTTTCAAGGCACTCAAAGACGCTTTACAGGGTTCCAGGTTCCATTCATTCACACACAGTCATACTGGTGGTGGTAAACTACCATAGTAGCCACAGCTGCCCTGGGGCAGACTGACAGAAGCGTGGCTGCCATTCAGCGTCTACGGCCCCTCCGACCACCACCTCAAACATATAGCAGTCATACACATTCACACGAGGCAAGGTGGGTGAAGTGTCTTGCCCAAGGACACAACAACCATGACACAGGTGGCAGAGCGGGGATCGAACCGCCAACCCTTGGATCATTGGCCAACCGCTTAACCACCTGAGCCACGGTCGCCCCAGATGATGATTAATTGATGAGGATTAATTAAAACGTTTTTTTTTCTACAAGAGAACTTACCATGCCAAAGGCAATGTGGGAAACGAAGGTCTGGTCAATCTCACTCTGTAAGAAGGCAAAAAAAAAATTGTGAAAATCTTTCCAGCCATAGAAAAGGCAGCACAACCAACACAAGACAGTCTTAAAATGAAAAGGCAGCACATTTACTTGCAACCAGTGTGTACACATTACATTTTATTGTCTTATTTTGAAAAATATTTATTATGTTTTTATATAATTTATGTCCATTACATTTAAATGCAGAGACAATTGTTCATTGTTCTTGATATGTTAAAAAAAAAAAAAAAAAAAAACATTAGGACAAGACCTGTTATTCTGTTCTTTGCTCATCTTTTTTTTATGACACAAGACAGTCATAAAATGGCAATCACTCAAAAACAACAGCCCTTATAAAAAAAAGGAAAGAAAAAAAAACTTAACAAAAGCTTCAGTAACAAAACAAGATTTTAAGAATCGTCTTCTAGGTCACAGAATTCATTAATGCAGTATAAGACTTCTGTCAACAAAAAGCCAGAAACCTGAGCTCCATAAATTGAACTCTTTTGTCACGTTTTTGATATAATACTAACAGATAAATTGTACCAAAAAGAGAAAAAAACACATTTAAAGCTTTAACGACTCACCACATCTAGGATGGCATTCAGCAGGAACATCAGATATACTTTAGTTGGATGTCTGTGGTCTTTAACAGGCCGAGTCATAGAGAAGAGCTCTTTGGATTCAGTCAGATTCAGGTAGTTTATAACATCCTGGTAATTACAGACTTTTTCAGTTGACTCCCCGTCTGCAGCTAAAAACAACAAGAGACATTCACGATGAGAGAAAAATGTCAATTATTCCAAGAGAAATTTACAGAAATATGTTTTTAATGCTTTAAATTACAATTGAAGTGTAATTATTCCAATTTTCCTGTGAGGAAAGTTTGTGCTTTAAAAAAATGTCACTTCACTGACAAACCCAGAGTAACATAGTGCTGCTTTAAAGAGGTGTTGGCAACACTCATCATCCCACAATTTTGCAATCATACAGTATATAACACTCTTTAATTCCATAATAAACTGTGATAATCTATTCGGTTTTACCAATTTAAAAACTCAACTCTAGACATGCAGATAGTTTTGAGATCTGCGATATTTCTGCCTCTCTCAAAAAATGTAATGGAATTTCTACCTAGGCCGTATGAATTTTAATCTTTCAGAAACTGCGCCCACCTTTCTGTGTATTAGCCACAGACTTCCAATGTAATTGATAAAGTTAATTCCAATTCCAATGGATTCCATGATCCATTCTTAGACTGTCCCTTATGAGGAGGAAGATCACCTTACCTGTGAATAGTAGAAGGAACAATACAGCAAACATCATGATTGCAGGACCACCAGTGACAATCCAAATTCTGGGACAAAGTCTAAATACTGTCCGTCTAATAATCTTGCCTATCAGTTATAATACCACTTACTCAAGCAGGAGGAGGGCGGGGCACAAGATGCATTTGGGCAGTTATCTGGACAGGCAGATAGTGAGGCAGGAAAGACGCAAACAAACACCCTGCCAGCCCACATAACCTTCTCAAGCTTCTCCTCACATTCTGGTGCAAGTAGAAGAAAACTCCAGCTGTCTGCCTCGTTCTCAAAGCAGTATCAGAATTAGCTTTATTGGCCAGGTTTGCGTAAACAAACAAGGAATTTGTCTTTGGTTAACCATTTATTCACTTAGAAATATTAAAAAATACTGCTAAGTTGGGGTGCTCTGGTGATGTAGTGGATAGAGCGCGTACCATGTTGGCTCCGGCCTTTTGTTGCAGTGGTCGCAGGTTTAAATCCGACCCGCGGACCTTTACTGCAGGTCATCCCCCCTCTCTCTCTGTCTCCCCATTTTAACTCTGTACTGTCTAATAAAGCTTGAAAATGCCCAAAAATAATCTTACTAAATAAATAAATAAATAATACTCATGCATTACAAATTTACTAAAAAATAATACACAACAACAATTCACATAAATGTATTGCTGGCAGATAGGTAGTTGTAAATTCATATTTTTATTCACTCACTTGACATTTTTTGATAGCTGCTCTCTATATGTGCATTTGTCTTTCGTATGAACTTTATACACCTTAACTGAAGCTCAAACAGACAATAAATGGCCGGTAAAATTGCCTAATCACGACAGCTCACTGTTACTATGGCATCCAGGCGACATCTACCCGAACAAGTCTATCAGAAGTAACAATATAAAAACAGAAAGCATTTTGTGACTCACCATTCAGTGTCCCACGGAGAGGAATCATTTTCCAATTGCAGAATCAGAAAAATTCTCAACTTAGCGCTATAGCTGAGGGGAATGAGCCAGGGAGCCGTCAATCAAAATGAGGCACATGTCAATCAAAGTGTTAATGGCCAGTTCATCTTAAACTTAACTAAAGTTATTTATTTGCTCATTTATTTGAAAATAATTTTTTTTCTCTTTCTATTATTTTTGCACTTATATAGGCTATATATTTATATTATAAACTTTGTAGGATGACATTTACAGCATCATACAAAGTTTACAATATATACGTATACAATAATATTTTAAGATGTAAAACAATTTTTTCTACAACAATAAAGTATTATAAAAATGATGAGATAAAGTTTTTCTTCAAAGGCCCTAAAATTCTCTCTGGGATCAAAAATGTTATATAGAAAGTTTATTGTACCTTAAATGACCTTTCTCTTCAAACAATATCTCTTAATATATTGTATACCTCAATCAGACAGCAGGGGGCGCCATTTGCTTGTTAATGACCAGAGTGAGTGGTTAGGGCTCAAGCTCTTCTGTTATTAGTCAGAAGAAAACAGTAAAATATATTTATATTTATAGGTAAGATATATACGTAGGATATTGCAGTATATATACATTTATTTTTTAGAGGTAATTTAGACTTTTTTTTTTAAACTTAGTCCATCAAAACTATGACGAAATTAAGGAAAATGTGTAATTGTTAATACAGTAGTTGCTGTTATCCATTCCCTACACATGTTTACAATAATAATACTTTAAAAACAACAACTGAAATATTTATATTGGCTTGAAAGAGTCCAATGTTGGTTGGGTTTAAGGTTGAGCATTGTTGTTGGAATTACATGAGGATTTACATGAAGCACTTTGTAAGAATGTAATTGAAGAAATTTAATTTTTTTTACTCCTTTTCAGGCATATCACATCAATACAGATAATTTTTTTTCTTTTTGTGAAGTCATTTAAACATACATTTTGTTTATTGTATTTGTATGCTTTTCATTTTGTTTTGTAGTGTTTTTGATATGTCTGAAATAAAATTAAAAATTAAAAAAAAATTAAAAAATTACTTTTTAATCTCACCTGTAAACCTAAAGGGGATTCATTTTGGATGTATCATGGATGAACAAAAATATTTATGTTTTTGCATTTAAATCATGGCAATGGTAGCACCACATACAACCTCAGCATCCTGGAATTTACACCAAATTCTCACACTATTGAAAAAAAAAATGGTTTTCCAGCCGTTGCTTTCACATGTAAAGGTATTTCTTGTTCTTGGAGATACACGCTGTTTGCTTGGGTTGAGGATTTTGGTTTTTAAGACATTTTAACACATTCCAGGTCCTCAAATTCAGATTCGGATTTTGGAAACAAACCACCCGCGGATATTCTGATGTTGTGATTGGACTACAAAAATGCCCGATTTGGAGTTTGGAGTGGATGACGTCGCGAAAAAGAGATCGGCGAACGTTCTACGCACATATTAGCTAAATGACGGTTAGCTAGTAAGAACAAAGTTTAGCTAGGTATCATATTTTAAAACGAGGAGCGAACTAAGATGCGAGTTTGCCTATATGAACCCCGACAACAGATACATACAGTAGCCTACTATATGTGGACTTAAACGTTTTTTAAAGTATATAATATTCAGTACGTACTCACCATCTGACGGCGTCGTCAACGGCTGCTGCTGGCTGTCAAACCGTTAGCAAACAGTTTGTAGCTTTTAAAGACGAGAAAAAACAACAGCAACTTCCAAAAAACTTATCAGAAATATCCCGGAAGTATTAATAAATCAATTCAAAGAGTCGAATATTCAAAGAAACATGGCGAAGGACTGGAAAAGTAAGGATATTTTACAGCTTATGTTGGTGTCTTCTTACTCCGTGCTAGGAATGGCGGCAGTGACTGTTGTTTATTCGTGACGTAAATTAATTTTTTTGTGGAAATTAAAACTACCAACATTTAACAGGCAGTGCAACTTTACAGCATGCGTGGAGTGGGTGTTTTGTTGATGTGAATATCAGCATATGCAGCTGTTAAATCACATTATTTATTTATTTATCACAATTTTATTTTCCTTTTTATTTTATGATAGGCTATTTATGTTTTTCTTCAAATTTATTGTATGCCTATTTAGTGTTGCTATTTTCTAATTATAATTGTTATATATTTTTTATTTAACTTTATTTCATGTTATTTGACTCACTATTTTATTTTTATGTCAGGCTATTTATGTCTTGTTTTTTGTATTCTATCTTATTTTTTTTTTATTTTTTTTTTATCATAATTTAATTTAATTATTTTTTAATTCAATTTTATTTCATCTAACTGTTGCCTATTTTATAAATATTATTTAAATGATTATTCTTTTCTATTTTCTATTTCTATTTTATTTTGAAAGTTAATCCTGTTCCCGTTTGTCTCCTCCCTAACTCCATGTAGCTTTTTTACGGTGGACTGCTCGATCCCAACCACAACAGCGCAGCATCCAAGCCTCCAGACCGTCCTCTGAGTCGCTGAGTGAGGCAGAAAAACCACCGTCTCTCTCGGTACATTTATCAAGCCTTTTCACTTTGTTTACAGTGACGCCACAGGGACCTTTTGGGCGCGTGTTGAAAGGACATTTATTGACTAGGATAAATCGCTGCATAACAAGTGGAAATTCAACTCGTTTGTGGATTATTAGGAGGATCGGAGGCATGAACCCCCAGTGTGCCCGCTGTGGCAAAATCGTCTACCCGACTGAGAAAGTCAGCTGCCTCGACAAGGTTAGAGCGACACAGGTGTATTAGCCTATCCATCTTCCAAATTCCAAAAAAGTGGCATAGGCAAAAATTGTAGGATATTTTTCTGTGGGCCAGGAAGACGAGGATAAGTTTATTTAGGCTATAAAGAACATTTTATACATGAAGACAATTTTTTTTTACTTAAAAAATGTGAAAAAGGAAAAATATATATGAATAAAAGAGGGAGAGAGTTATTGATAAACATTTGACAAACATGCATGTGTAGTGTACTTGAAACAAAAACAAAAGGAGCATAAAAGTCACAAGAGGAAAAAAATAGCCTATGTAAAATTACTTCCTAACAGCAGGTTAGCATTTTTTTTTACTTAAAACATGTGAAAAAGGAAAAATATGCACACGCACCCCACACACACACACACACACACACACACACACACACACACACACACACACAACAGCACACACACACACACACACACACAGGGATATAATAGGAATATTTTACAACCATCTACATAAACCTTTTTATTGCCAATCTACAAAAGTAAGCAATCATTTTTGCGTTTGCATGGTACTGACACCACTGTTAGTGTAGTAGCCTGTTGCATAATGCTGTTAAATTATTAATATTTTCTACAGCCCTCTTATGCGTACACACTGTCTGTGCTATGAGGCATCAGATGACAGGACAGCATGTAGGCTGACACGGCTCTTACATGATATACCAGCAAGCGCCTTCTCCTCATTATCAAACCAAACTCACATTTCACAAAGCTGCAGCAGTTTTGTTTATTTTTTATTTATTTATTTATTAAGATATTTTTTTGGGCATTTTTATACTTTATTGATAGTGTTAGAGACAGAGTTGAAATGGGACAGAGAGGGGGAGTGACATGCAGAGAACGACCGCGGGCTGGAATCGAACCCGGGTCTGCTGCTGGCCGAGGCCCATGGGGGGGGACGCCCTACCAACTGAGCTAAGGGTGCCCCTGTTTTGTTTTGTTTAGTTGAAGTTGTAAAAATATTGTAGAATCAGTTTTCATCAGAGTTTTCCAGTTTTATAAGAAGCAAATTTACCCTCTGTATTGCCTTGTTAAAAGTGACTCGACTTTGGCTGTAAAGTACCTGGTACCTGGTTCTAGGGCTGCCGCATGATATGGACAAAATATCATATCCCCATAATTTTAGCCTTATTGACAATATATATTTTTATTGTGCTCAAAATTCAAATATCAATATTTTCTGTTTTTCAATTCAAGAAGTGAAACTTTTATACAGTATATATTTTTTTTTACGTGTGTGTGTGTGTGTGTGTGTGTGTGTGTGTGTGTTTTCTGCAGAACTGGCATAAAGGATGTTTCCACTGTGAGGTTTGCAGGATGACCTGAACATGAAAAACTACAAAGGCTACGACAAGAAACCCTACTGCAACGCGTGAGTCCTAATGCTCACACACACACACACACCACACACACCACACACACACACACACACACACACACCTGACGATGAGTGTTTTTAAAGCTATAGTGCGTAACTTTTTTCATATAAATGAATGTCGGTTACACTCAAGCCATCTCCAAACAAGCCGACACAAAGTTGATCAAGCCTATCAGCTCCACAAAACTCTCTCTGTATTTCTCAGTATGGCAGCATTTACAAACTGGTCCCCCCCCCCCCCCCCTCCCCTCCCTGACACTGTGCAGGAGCTCAGAAAAATCCCCAAGAAGAGCCCAAGAAATGTTTCAGTTGTTGATTCTAAAACCTGGACGTACAGCAGAAGGTATAAAATCCAATGTGCCATCACTGAAGGCTTTATCCCGTATATATTCACCACCAGATATTGTTGTCGTAATTACTCAGAATTCCTCATGGGGGGGCGATAGAAGTTACGTACTGTAGCTTTAAGTTGTCTATACTGAATTTTAATGAAAGCATTATTATTTTGGGTTCTCAGTAAACACTGGTTTGGCTGGTAGCTAGTGTGTTATTATCTGTGCCCTGCCTGCAAGCTGTTCATATCTGTATGGTTTTTATAGCATCGCATGGTTATGGTTGTTTTGTGGTTTTGCTTGCGTAGAGCCCAACCCTATTCTGAACCCCATATATACCACTACTGGTCATGTGTAGAGGCCTGCATCTGTTAACATCACATGCTTGTTATTATGTGTGCTGCATTTTACACTGCACCATAATTTTTTTTTATTTTATTTTTGGCATTTTTATGCTTTTATTAGACAGTTTTGGAGAGACAGAGATGAAATGGGGCAGAGAGGGGTATGACATGCAGAGAACGACCCGGGCTGGATTCTAACCCAAAACCATAGAATTAGAAAAGTAAAGCATTCATAGATAGAGGAAGGAGAGAGAGAGAGAGAGAGAGAGAGAGAGAGAGAGAAGGGAGAAGAGGGAGAGAGAGAGAGAGAGAGGAGAGAGAGAGAGAGAGAGAGAGAGAGAGAGAGAGGAAGAGAGAGAAGAAAGGGGGAGAGAGAGAGGGGGAGAGAGAGAGAAGAAGAGAGAGAGAGGAGAGGAGTAAGAGAGAGAGAGAGAGAGAGAGAGAGATTGAGGTAGATCATGAGTCAAAAGTTCACTAGGCCATTCCTCCATGAATAATCTTCTACCTGCTTAAAGAGTGCAGACACAAATTAAAACCACTGAATATTCCGTTTGAAATTATACCACTGGGGTGCTCCGGTGGTGTAGTGGATAGAGCGTGTACCATATTGGCTCCGGCCTTCGTTGCAGTGGTCGCGGGTTCAAATCGACCCGTGGACCTTTACTGCAGGTCATCCCCCCCTCTCTCTCTCTCTCTCTCGCTGTCTCCCCATTTCAACTCATAATGGGGGCAACACCAGTTTGTAAACGCTGCCATACTGAGAAATACAGAGAGAGTTTTGTGGAGGAGCTGATAATAGGCTTAATAATCAACTTTGTGTCAACTCATTTGTAACTATGGCTTGAATGTAACCAACATTAATTTATATGAAAAAAGTTACGCACCATAGCTTTAACAGCTTTAAAAAGGGAATTTAAAGGACTGATAGGACCAGGATCCCGTGCTTTCTTTAAGACCCTCTGTGTGATGGTGGGGAGGGGGGGGATTAGGAAAGCACATGAGACCCAACTCTACACACTCCAACTGACTGACTTTATTACAGGTCTAATACAACCAGAAATATAGTTTGAAAAAAGACAGATAGATAGATAGATAGATAGACAGACAGACAGACAGACAGATAAATAGATAGACAGACAGATAGATAGATAGATAGATAGATAGATAGATAGATAGATAGATAGATAGATAGATAGATAGATAGATAGATAGACAGACAGACAGACAGACAGACAGACAGACAGACAAGACTAAGACTAAATGAGCAGCAAAGATCCAGCCTGCAGCAATAGAAGAAAAAAAATTATGACAGCATCTTCCTGCGTGAGATATTCTTCTGTTTAATGTAGTTACACTTTAGGCTCATTATTAATAATCAAAACCTGGTTATGTAACGCGGCTAAAGACACATGCAACTGATCTTAAGTCTTAAAGGGATACTTCACCCATACGGAACCGGCGTTCTATCATTATAAAATCACTATTATAATATAATGAATGAGGTTTTTCTTCCCTCAGTCTTCCCTCAGTCTTCCCTTGGCCCAGCTGTCCTGTTAATACTAACCCTACATTTTACCATGTGTGATGTCACACTAGTAAAATGTAGGGTTAAACAGTGAGAACATAACACACTCTTTCTGCCTTTTCTCAGGCTAGGATGAACCGATTTCTAACATTTTTGTACATTATACTTCAATATTATACAAATACTTCATATTTCCACCGGTGATTCTGTAGAACACTTGTTGTCAAAATCACTGTTTTGTCAAAATCAGTGAATATCTCCTCATGATCCACTACCTGTCTGTACTGTGTGCGCTCTCAATGAAAAAATCCAGTGTTAATACACAGCCTAGGCTCTGTGTAGACAGGCATGTTGCTAGCTATGGTGGGCCCCCTTTGTTTACGTACCAATTTTTACAGAGTCAAGGCTGTTTATTAACACTGGATTTTTATCAGTGCACACACAGTACAGACAGGTAGCAGATCGTGAGGAGATATTCACTGATTTTGACAACAAGCGTTCTCCAGAATCACTGACTACACCTTTAAACAGGACTTTACATATTAACAGCAGATCAGATCTCTGTGATAGAGACTGTGTGGTTATATAACGGTCTGCCCACACAACCCAGATACCTCCTGACGACACACACACACACACACACACACACACACACACACACACACACACACACACACACACACACACACACACACACACACACACACAAGAACACACACACACACACACACACACACACACACACACACACACACACACACACACACACACACACACACACACACTGGGCTCTTCAGTAGAACAGAGAGAATATTTCTTTACTGAAAAGCAGGAAGGGAAGCAGATTCTGCAGCAGATATGATTATGAACCAAAACCGTTCATACACAGCCTAGGCTCTGTAAACGGGCATGCTGCTTGCTATACGGTGGGCCCACTTTGCTAACATATCCTTTGTTTACACACCAGTTTACAGAGCCTAGGCTGGGTATTAACACTGGGTTTTTTTCAGCATACACACAGTACAGACAGGTAGTGGATCGTGAGGAGATATTCACTGATTTTGATAATTTTTGCAAATTTCTTATTTTTATTTAATTTTTTTCTGTTAGAAACAGGAGAGGGGGAGAAAGAAGAGAGAGAGAGAGAGAGAGGGAGGAGAGAGAAGGAGGAGAGAGAGGGAGAGAGAG
>CM047525.1:25742423-25749923 GCA_026122265.1 Ammodytes dubius
AAAGGGTTTGAATAAGGGAATACACAACGTCCCTCAAGTGCACACATGTTTATTTAAAATACAGCAGGGGAATGGTTACTGTACATCCTAATGAAAGGGCTGTTTACATTTTTTTATTATTTATTTTTGCAAGGCATTATTTTCATCTTTTCAAGGCTTTCTCTAGTATCCCTAGGAAGTGCAAAATGTTATGTTTTTAATTTTTCTTTTAATATATATATTTTTTTTACAGCATATTTTTCATGCAACTTCTGACCTGATGATGAAAGAGCTTTTTACATATTTACAACCGTTTTTTCAAGGCATTATTTTCATATTTTCAAGGCTTTTTTTATTTAAATTATAAATTTTTTTCGACATCTTGTTCATGCAAATTCTGTCCTGATGCGTTACCAGGCTTCCTGTGATGTGAATCCTTTTTTATTTATTTTTTTAACCTTTATTTATACAGGTATATCCCATTGAGACCGGAGACTCTTTTATAAGGGAGACCTGTTTTCCTTTCCCACGTTACCATTCATACACACATTCATACACCGATAGCAGGCTAACTATCGACATTCACACAATCCTCCTCTACCAGATCCAATAAAATAGCTTTTTACATTTTTACAACCATTTTTTCAAGGTGTTATTTTCATATTTTCGTGGCGGTCTAGTATCCCTATAGAGAACAAAATGTTGTGTTTTTTTATTCAAATTATAAATTTTTTATTATACAACATCTTGTTCATGTATATTCTGTCCCTGTGTGTCTCCAGGCTTCCTCTGATGCAAAGCCTCCCATACCAGACCCAACCTTCAACCGGAGATGCAGCGTACTCGCCAGTGATGTAAGTTCAAGAGACTCTTACATTAATTTAAATTAATTTTTTGTGTGTTTTTTTTTTGGTCATTTTATTTTTCACGTTCCCTTGTGTGAATGCTCTCAGTACGATAACTGAATTTGAACATGTTTTGAAACATTTTTGACATAACAAAGCATTCGAGTTATTCTTTTATTCATGCTCAAAGAAAAAAACTCTACAAAACAATTCACACAATATTACACCGGGGAAATGCAGCAGAAGTGCATCAAAAGTTCAGCTTGCATGTTTATATGAAGTCACATAACACATACACACACACACACACACACACACACACACACACACACACACACACACACACACACACACACACACACACACACACACACACACACACACACACACACACACACACACTGATGTCTCCTCTGTCTTGCAGATAAAGTACAAAGAAGACTTCAAGAAGACGTGTAGTCAGAATCTGTTTGTCCCGGGAGCCGAACTCATCCACTCTAAGAACATCAGCGCTGTCATATCTGAGGTCTGTACACACACACACACACACACACACACACACACACACACACACACACACACACACACACACACACACACACACACACACACACACACACACACACACACACACACACACACACACACACACACAAACACACACACAACACACACACACACACACACACACACACACACACACACACACACACACACACACACACACACACACACAGATCCCCCCACCCCCATAGAGGCTCAGTCCTCTTCACAGCAGACCCGGGTTAGAATCCAGCCCGGGTCGCTCTCTGCATGTCATTCCCCTCTCTGCCCCATTTCAACTCTGTCTCTACACACTGTCAATAAAGCATGGGAAATGCCCAAAAAATAATCTTAAAAATGACAACCAGACCATTACATTTCTGCAAGGTATAGAAATTGTCCACACACTGTAATAAGAACACACACACACACACACACACACACACACACACACACACACACACACACACACACACACACACACACACACACACACACACACACACACACACACACACACACACACACACACTTCTTGCTGAAATGTGTGTGTGTTTTCAGTCTAAGTACAAAGAGGAAGGGAGGAAGGAAGCGTGCATGTCTCTCTACTCCATCCTGCCTGTGACGCCAGAGACACAGCGAGCCAGAGAGACTTCAGAGCTGCAGAGCGAGGTACACACACACACACACGCACACACACACACACACACACACACACACACACACACACACACACACACACACACACACACACACACACACACACACACACACACACACACACACACACAGGTAAGCACACATACACACACACACACGCACACACACACACACAAATACACACACACACACTTTAGTATTTTAATATAACAGTTTTTTTTTTATTATTTAAAAATATATATTTCTGAAATTCCTCTGTATTCCACTCAAGGGTGCTTGAGTTTGAGTGTCTTAGTTTAGGAATCACTGGTCTAAGTAATGTACCATGTTATAAACACATATACTTAGCCTATATTCTGATATCCATATGTTATGTAAGTCATTTGTAAAGTCAATCGCGATGAGACGATTTATTGGTTTGAATCTAGTTGATAACTGGAAGGTACAAAGGGCTGGAAAGAAGTGAAAGATTGTGCAACCTCTGTGATTCCAATTGTGTTGGTGATGAGTATCATGTATTTATGTAGTGTGTGGGAATTTGGATGTAATGTACTATAGAAGAAAATACCTGCCAAAATATTATGTTTATTTACCATCTAGGATTAAACTGATTTCGCTTTTGAGGTCAGAAAAACAGGGGTTATTGTTAAAACAGGTTCTGAGAAATGTCCTGCCATTGTTTAAGTAATGTTTTAGTTTTTTTGTTTTTGTTTTTTCCTTGCCGTACACCATTGTTTGTTTGTAATGATTTAATTTGAATCGTGTGCTCCATGCCATGTGCTATGGCCGTGAGCCGTAATAAATAAATGAAATGAAAATGAAATGAATGATGATAACCTTCAGAAAATGTTATTAATTGTGTTGTTTGTTTGTTTTTATTTCAGAATAAATACAAGAAGAAACTGAAGAGAGAGTCCTCTCTTTATTCTCTGCTCCCGGAAACTACAGAGACGCAATTTGTGAAAGAACTGACGGAGATGCAGAGTGAGGTAATGATGGAGGGATGGAGGGGTGGAGGGATAGATAGATAGATAGATACAATCATATGAAAAAGTTTGGGAACCCCTCTCAGCCGGCATTATAATTGACTCTGCTTTCAACAAAAAAAAGATAAAAGTGGTATGTCTTTCATTAACCAGGAAGATCTAAGTACTGGGGTGTTTTCCAAACAAAGATTTTTAGCGAAGCAGTTTTTAGTTGTATGAAATTAAATAAATTGTGAAAAACTGGCTGTGCAAAAATATGGGTACCCTTATGATTTTGCTGATTTGAATGCATGTAACAGCATGCAAAACTGATGACTTGAAAAATCTAATTGGTTGAATTATCTCGTTAAGCCTTGAACCTCATAGAAAGGTGTTTTCAATCATGGGTAAAGGTATTTAAGGTGCCCAAATACAAGATGCACTTCTCTTTGACTCTCTGCTGTAGTGAGACAGAATGGGATCATCAAAACAGCTCCCAAAAGATCTGAAAACAAAGATTGTTCATTTTCATGGTTTAGGGGAAGGCTACAAGAAGCTTTCCAAAAGGTTTCAACTGTCAATTTCGACTGTGAGAAATGTTGTCAGGAAATGGAAGGACACAGGCACAGTTGCAGTTAAACCCAGGTCTGGAAGACCAAGAAAAGTACAGGAGCGGCATATGCGGCGGATTGTGAGAATGGTTGCAGACAACCCACAGATCACCTCCAAAGACCTGCAACAACATCTGGCTGCAGATGGTGTATCTGTACATCGGTCAACTATTCAGCGCAATTTGCACAAAAAACATCTGTATGGCCGGGTGATGAGAAGGAAGCCCTTTCTGCGCCCACGCCACAGGTACAGTCGCATGGAGTATGCAAAAGCTCATTTAGACAAGCCAGATTCCTATTGGAAGAAAGTGCTTTGGACTGATGAGACAAAAATTGAGTTGTTTGGTCATAGCAAAAAGCGCTTTGCATGGCGAAAGAAGAACGCTGTATTCCAAGAAAAACACCTGCTACCTACTGTCAAATTTGGGGGAGGTTCCATCATGCTGTGGGGCTGTGTGGCTACTTCAGGGACTGGGGCCCTTGTTAAAGTCGAAGGTCGCATGAATTCAACCCAGTATCAACAGATTCTTCAGGATAATGTTCAAGCATCAGTCACAAAGTTGAAGTTACGCAGGCGTTGGATATTCCAACAAGACAATGACCCTAAACACTGCTCAAAATCTACAAAAGCATTCATGCAGAGGGAAATGTACAATGTTCTCAAATGGCCGTCACAGTCCCCTGACTTGAACATCATCGAAAATCTATGGGATGATTTGAAGCGGGCTGTCCATGCTCGACGGCCATCAAACTTAACTGAACTGGAGCGCTTTTGTATCGAAGAATGGTCAAAAATACCTCCATCCAGAATCCAGACACTCATCACAGGCTACAGGAGGCGTTTAGAGGCTGTTATTTTTGCAAAAGGAGGCCCAACTAAGTACTGATGTAATTTTTTTTGTTGGGGTGCCCAAATTTATGCACCGTCAAATTTTGTTATGATGCCTATTGCATATTTTCTGTTATTCTAATAAACAAAACAACACTGCTGAAATACTCCTGTTTCCCTAAAGTTTGTCATTTATGAAAAGGAATTTGCTTCTTTGAAATCCCAGTTAATTATGAACAAAAATCCAAAAAATTAAGAGGGGTTCCCAAACTTTTTCATATGATTGTAGATGGATGGATGGACAGACACAGATGGACATAGACATAGATAGTGCTCACAGTAGACCCCCCTCTCTCTCTCCCTCCCCCTATCTCTCTCCCTCCCCCTATCTCTCCCTCTCTCTCTCCCTCTCTCTCTCTCCCTCTCCCTCCCTCTCCCCTCTCCCTCTCTCTCCCTCTCTCTCTCCCCCTTTTTCCCCTCTCTCCCTCCCTCCTCTCTCCCTCCTCCTCTCTCCTCTCCCCCTCTCTCTCTCTCCCCTCTCTCCCCTCCTCTCCCTCTCCCCTCTCCCCCCCCTCTCTCTCTCTCTCTCTCTCTCTCTCCCCCTCCCTCTCCTCTCTCTCTCTCTCTCTCTCCCTCTCTCCTCTCTCCCTCTCTCTCTCTCTCTCTCTCTCTCCCTCTCCCTCTCTCTCTCCCCTCTCTCCCTCTCTCTCTCCCTCTCCTCTCTCTCTCTCTCCTCTCTCTCCCTCTCTCTCTCTCCCTCTCTCTCTCTCTCTCCCCTCTCTCTCTAACAATTAATCATACCTCCATCTTCATTCTGTCTCTCTCTTAGAACAGTATAAGAAGATGGCAAAAAGAGTGACCACCAGTCTGTATTCTGTTCTCCTGAAAGTCAGAGATGCAACGCCAAGACTGTCCAGAGTCCAGAGTGAGACACACACACACACACACAACACACACACACACACAACACACAAACACAACACACACACACTATTATATTTTTTCCCTTAGAAAGGGTCTCATATATGTCCATATTTCTGCATATCTTGGACCAAGGCCTAGTGCCGCCATCTTGAAAGTGTCATAGTTGGAATGTCATCAGGTGCATTGTTTAAAATTTAGAATTGTTCTTGTCCTTGAAGGCCACTGTAGCTTCTGTTATTATTCTAAAGGGGTGGAGTTACCCAGGGAGTGTTGAATTCTAGAACTTTTCTAGAACTTACTTGATGATGTCATATTACACACTGCACCTTTAATATGTTACAAGCATGTTGTTATAATTTAAGAGAACTTAATTGAAATATATTAATTTGACATTTCAGACCAAGTACAAAGCGGACGGAAAGAGAAGGGCTTCCATCTCTCTCTATTCCCAACTGCCTGAGACTCCTGAGATCCAGCACGCTATGGAGATGACCCAACTGCACAGTGAGGTACACACACACACACACACACACACACACACACACGCACACACACACACACACACACACACACACACACACACACACACACACACGGTTCTCGGTAGAGGTTGCCATCCGTTTTGGTTTTCAAATATTTTTATGAAAGTTTTAAGCATAATAAAATTATTACCTTAAAGCTGGGGTGGAGGATTTGGGGAGAAAATGGCAGTTGGGATAGAGATTCGAATCCAAATACCTTAACCGCTCCACTTGTTCTCTTTGGTCCCTCCCCTATGGTCCCTCCCTGACACGCTCTACACCAACAAAGTCGGTGCCAAAGTGAATGGACAGTCCCAACAGCCAATAAGGACAGAGAATCGGAGCCTCACTCTGATTGGTCAAAGTGTACAGCTCATGTTAACTTTGACCAATCAGAAATCACATACCCCAGCTGTAACAAGTTGATGGACAAATAGTAACTGTTGGATACATCTCACTCGCTCTCTCTCTCTCTCTCTCTCTCACTCACACACACACACACACACACACACACACACACACACACACCCCCCCCCTCTCTCTCAGGTGAACTACCGTCCTAAGATGTTGGTGAAAGGCGCCCCCACCTCTCTCTACTCTACTCTCCCCGACACGACAGAGACTCAGTTCGCCAGAGAAATGACTGAGATGCAGAGTGAGGTAAGAGACACACACACACACACACACACACACACATACACACACACTGTGATTACTGTGTATAAATAGGCTGGAATCTGTTATGGTGAGGTAGGCAGGCAGGCAAGTAGGACCCAAACGCAGACGTTAAAAGGAAAAAGGTAATTTATTGCTCCACCAAAAATACAAAAATTCAGGACGGCCAAAAGGCAAAAGACAGGTAACATGGGAAACACAGAAGACGAGACTCACCAACACGCAACAGGACAAACCATAATGCACAGACAAGGAACAAAGGAACACAAGGAGTTTATTATTATTATTATATATACTAGACACAACGAGACACAGGTGCAACGCATTAGGGGAGGGAGCAGCAATCACACAGGAGGGAAACTTGACAGGACATGGGGAGGAACAAGACAGACGTACCAAAATAAAACAGGAAACCACCGAAACAAGACAGGACAAAGACAGACCATGACATAAATCAATGTTAACCAACAGTCATGACTAAAGGCGCACTCACACTAGGCCGTCTGCACCGTGCCAAAGTATGTTGGCCTCCTACAGTCCAGTTAGTTTTGGGGGGTCGCTCATGGTGTAGTGGTTAGACCCCCCCCCCCCCCCCCCCCTCTCTCCATAGAGTCTCAGTCCTCTTCACAGCAGACCCGGGTTAGAATCCAGCCCGGGTCGTTCTCTGCATGTCATTCCCCCTCTCTGACACATTTCATCTCTGTCTCTGCACACTGTCTAATAAAGTAAAAATGCCAGAATTTTTTTTTTTTACTCTGACTGAGATTTGAGCTCTTCCCTGAATCATTTCTTCAAGTTGGAAACCCATTTAAACTCATTGTTGCTGTAAATATAAGACACTTTTGTACCTTTTTTTTTCTAAGATATTTTTTTTTGGCATTTTTATGCTTTATTGATAGTGTAGAGACAGAGTTGAAATGGGGCAGAGAGGGGAGTGACATGCAGAGA
>CM047525.1:25760087-25762587 GCA_026122265.1 Ammodytes dubius
TTTTTTTTTCTGTTTCCTCGGCCTGTGTCTCCCTTTGTGTGTGCGTGTGTGTGTGCGTGTTAGACAGTGTGTGTGTGTGTGTGTGTTAGACAGTGTGTGTGTGTGTGTGTGTGTTAGACAGTGTGTGTGTGTGTGTTAGACAGTGTGTGTGTGTGTGTGTGTGTTAGACAGTGTGTGTGTCTCTGTTGAGGTAGGTCTTCATAGTGTTGATGAGTTCAGTCTCGTCCTCCAGAGTCAGGTCCAGGTAATCTTCCTCGTGACGAGAAATGTCTTCAAGAACCTCCTTCACCAACTCGTTATCCGCTGAGAAACACACACACACCACACACACGCGCACACACACACGCACACACACACACACACACACACACACACACACACACACACACACACACACACACACACACACACACACACACACAAGGGTTTATTAAGTATATCGCTTTGTACAGCTATACTTGTGAGGACATTCATTGACATAATGCATTCCCTAGCCCCTTACCCTAACCCTAACCATCCAAACTAAATGCCTAACCCCAACCCTTACACTAACCCTAACATAAACCTAATTCATACCTGAACATTAAAACCTAGTGTTAACCCTCAAACAGCCCTTTAAAGGCCTGTCCTTAAAACCTAGTGTTAACCCTCAAACAGCCCTTTAAAGGCCTGTCCTTAAAACCTAGTGTTAACCCTCAAACAGCCCTTTAAAGGCCCGTCCTTAAAACCTAGTGTTAACCCTCAAACAGCCCTTTAAAGGCCTGTCCCAAAGGGAGAACCGGACTAAATGTCCTCAATACATACAAACACAGAGAGAGAGAGAGAGAGAGAGAGAGAGAGAGAGAGAGAGAGAGAGAGAGAGAGAGGACAGAGAGAAACACACAGACAGACAGACACACACACACACACAGAACGCAACAAAGACAGACACACACACCCCCTGCTACCTGTGGATGTGCTTGCGGAGGTCCCTGGCTGTTCATTGGTGGGTTGCAGACAGGAAGTGGATGTGGAGGCGGAGCCAGCAGGTCAGTGACAGGACGCCTGGTTGTCTAGCAACAGCTGCGTGCCGACTGCACGCTCCGCCGTCAGAGAGAGAGCCGCTTCAGAAGCCTCGCGCTGGAAACCAATACAACAGCTGCAAGACAGACACAATATATATATTTAAGATATTATTATTATTTTTTTTTTATTTTTTATGTGTGTTTTTTATGTTTTTTGTAAAATATTATTTTTTGCAATTTTTATTTTTAATTCGGATTTTTTTTTGATTTTTTCTAACTTTATTTAAACACATTTTTTATTTGTTGAAATGTTTGGGGCAGAGGTTTCTTCTCATATTTATTAGCAGCTTCAGAACCCTCACGCTGGAAACCTAAATACAGATATGTCTGAAGACAGGGACACTTAAATATATAATAAAGAAATATTATTATTATTTTTTATTTATTTTTTTTAGTTTTTTTGCATTTCTAGATATTTTTTTTAATTTTTCTAACTAAAAAATATAATTATATGTTGAAAGTTTATTTCATATTTATTAGCAGCTTCAAAGCCTCGCGCTGGAAACCCAAATACACAGCTGCAAGACAGACATAATATATATATTTTTAAAGATTATTATATTTTTTATTTATAATTTTTATTAATTTTTATGTGTAGATATTTTTTAGCAATTTTATTTTTAGATTTTAATTTTTTTTTTTTTTTTTTTTAATTCTAATTTTTTTTTTGTTTTTTCACTTTTTTTTAAAAACTATTGGAAATGTTTGGGAGAGAGGTTTTATTCATATTTATTAGCAGCTTCAGAACCTCGCGCTGGAAACCCAATACACAGCTGCAAACAGACACAATATATATATTAAAGATTATTATTATTTTTTATTTTATTTATTTTTATGTGTAGATATTTTATTAGCAATTTTTTTATTTTATTTTAATGTTGTTAGAATTTTAATTAGCAATTTTTTAAACATATTTTTAATTTTTTTTATTTTTTATTTTTTTACATTTCTGGATTTTTTTTTTTGATTTTTCTAACTTTATTTAAACACATTTTTTATTTGTTGAAATGTTTGGGGCAGAGGTTTTCTTTCATATTTATTAGCAGCTTCAGACACCACAAGTACAACAGCTGCAAGACAGACATATATTTTTTAAAGATTATTATTATGGACAAGTGGATAGGTTTAAGATTATTAAAAAAAATATGTTTAGATATTTTTTAAAACAATTATTTTTTTTTAGCTTTTTTTTTTTGCATTTCTAGATATTTTTTTTAGATTTTTTCTAACTAAAAAAATAATAATTATATGTTGAAATGTTTATTTCTATATTTATTAGCAGCTTCAGAAGCCTCGCGCTGGAAACCCAAATACAACAGCTGCAAGACAGACATAATATATATATTTTTAAAGATTATTATAATTTTTTATTTTATATATTTTTATTTAATTTTTATGTGTAGATATTTTATTAGCAATTTTTTTATATTTTTGAG
>CM047525.1:25785087-25822587 GCA_026122265.1 Ammodytes dubius
AGGAGCTGTCGGACTCGGTCGTCCCTGTTGCCATGGGCCTGGCGTCTCCACGGGAACAGATCAGCTGTTTAACCCCGACCCGTTGACCCCTGGCACCTTCACCTGGACACACACAGACACACACAGGAGGCACGGTGAGGGCACTCACTCACTCACTCACTCTCTCACTCACTCACTCTCTCACTCACTCACTCACTCTCTCACTCACTCACTCTCTCACTCACTCACTCACTCACTCACTCACTCACTCACTCACTCACTCACTCACTCACTCACTCACTCACTCACTCACTCACTCACTCACTCACTCACTCACTCACTCACTCACTCACTCACTCACTCACTCACTCTCTCTGTGTGTATTTCTCAGCGGTTCATCGTTTTCCTCCGAGGTGGTGAGTTTCAAACAGGAAGTGACATCATCATCAGAGACGACTCCACGCAGCTCCACCACAGAAGAAGAAGAACCAGACAAGATGGATGCCACGCACACAAGGTACAGCAGGGCGGGAATATGAAAAATAAATTGTTTTCTTAATTTTATAAAATTTCTTCTGTTGTTTGTGTTTGTTTGGTGTTTGTGTGTGTGTGAGTGTGTCTGTGAGTGTTTATTGCTTTTAAACAACAACAACATCAACACATATATAACAATTATTGAAGGTATTAAAGCTGCACTGTGTAACTTTGTGTGTGTCAGAGAAGTGAAACATTTTCTAAGGTTTATTCTCATAACTGAATAAACAAACTTTCCTCACAGGAAAATGTAGATCCCTGGAACACTGTTTGAAGTTAGAAAGCTTCCTGAAAAGTTACTGTTTCACTGTTGTTGTTTACAGCAGCAGGGCCCACAGTTTGGTTTACAAACATATTCTAGTCTTAACGTTTTGGTTCCAGGTTCCTCAAAATAATTTAGTTTAGTTTCATGATGATCGAATTATTTCAATACTAAGAAATACACATAGAAGAAAAAAAATCCTCTGTCTGTCTGTCTGTCTGTGTGTGTGTGTGTGTGTGTGTGTGTGTGTGTGAGATATTGCAGAAATTGACTATAAAGTTGACTTGACTATCCAGGTTTTCTCTCAACAGTTCCCTCGATCATTCCGAGCAAAAAGCCGGCGATGAAATATCCACGTCTGACCAACAAGCACACAGCGATCGCACTAACCAATCAGCTTCGAGGAAATCCAGCCATGACGTCATCCAGCATATGAACCAGGGGACCCCGTGTACCTCGACCTCGACCCCAGGAAAGAGGCTCGATAGGCGGATGAGTTTAGGAGGCTTGGGCCCCTCTTCTTCCATCGCCACATGGGGGAACAGCCAGAACCAAAACCACAGTTATAACTATCAGCCATTCCCAAACCGCAAAGCACACAGGATATCAGAGGCCGCCAGAAAGCTCGGCATGTATTCATCTTTCTGATAAACTCTTATATACGGGTTAAAACAATTTGAATATCATGGAAAAGTCCATTCTAAATGTGTGGCTTTCATATAATATAGATTAATTACACAAAGTGAAATGTGTCAGCAATAGTCCAAAAAACATCTAGGAGCGAACAAGAAGAACAAACTATTATGAATGAAATACAAGGTGTTTTTATCAGGGGAAAGAAAAATGTAAAGAGATAATAAAAAGGGGGTAGACTTTCATTTTCTATTTACTATAAACAAAAAAAGTTTTCAATAATAACGAACAAAAAAGTGTTTATGAAATATGTAATGAAGAGTCATGTGAAGAAAATGTCTAATATATATTAATTATTAAAAGAATATAAATATAAATTCCACTTTTTTGTTATGGTGTTATTTTACCTAAGGCTGCAAACTGTTGAGTGAGTGAGTGAGTGAGTGAGTGTGTGAGTGAGTGAGTGAGTGAGTGAGTGGGTGAGTGAGTGAGTGGGTGAGTGAGTGAGTGAGTGGGTGAGTGAGTGGGTGGGTGAGTGAGTGAGTGAGTGAGTGAGCGAGTGAGTGGCTGTGTTTGAAACGTCCTACAAAAATGTCCTACTCATATAATTGAATTTTTCTTTCAACTATTTGTTTTAGTTTAGTTTTTATTTTCTCTGTGACACTTCTAGTCTGAGCTGACTAAATTAAATATTAGCAAAATATATTTCAAATATTTTCGAAAATTATTTGAAATAACATTTCATAAGTTTGGTTGAAGTTTGAATTAATTGCTTTATTTTTTTTAAATTAAAAATTAACAGTTAAGTTACATACACATTACTCAACATAAAAATGTATATATGCTGTCCATGATTTCTCAACTTTAAACCTGCAGTGTGTAGAATTTGGGGTTTTATTTCCTAGTAGATTTTGTAGAAAGTAATTATAATATCCATAAGTACATTTAATTTAGTGCATAATAGCTGAAAAAAACGTTTTGAATAATTTTTTTTCCCCTTAGAAAGGTTTTCATAAATGTCCATATTTCTGCATATCTTGGACCAAGGCCTAGTGCCGCCATCTTGAAAGTGTCATAGTTGGAATGTCATCAGGTGCATTGTTTAAAATTTAGTATTGTTCTTGTCCTTGAAGGCCACTGTAGCTTCTGTTATTATTCAAAAGGGGTGGGGTTACCCAGGGAGCGTTGCATTCTAGAACTTTGTAGAACTTTCTTGATGATGTCATATTACACACTGCACCTTTAAAAGAGATACAAAATACACGTTATTGTAAAGCTTCTTTGAGCATTTGAAAAAGCGCTATACATTTATTTATTATTTTATTATCCTCTGGTTATAAACTCAGACTTTGGTCTTTCTTTATTGCCTCATCACTGAGACTCGTGATCATTTCTCTGTTTCACATCGTCGTGTGAGTCGCAGTTTAATTTCTTCTCCGACTCAAGGTAAGAAAAAAACTGCTTATTCATTGTTATTATTCTTGTTTTCGGATTTATTTTATTTTCCATAAAATACATTTTAGCCAGTAATTATTCATCTATAGTTATAGTTTAAAGTTCTATGAGGAACTTTTTAATATTTCTGAAACAGTCTAATTTTTCCCTCTGATGATCATGAATTACATGTAACAGCAAAACGAGACCATCAGTGCAAAGAATGCTATTTTTATATAGTTTTTCTTTATGCCTTTGTCATGGGTATACGCTCACCCAGGAACAACAGATTTCCTCAGTAGGGATTAGTGGTATAACTATCCAGTGAGCCAACATGGTGTCCAATTCTAGTTTTATTCACAATGTTGGTCTTTTATTTTGGAGGGATCTGTCTACTTTTTTTGCATCAATTTCTGCCTGTGTGTGTGTGTGTGTGTGTGTGTGTGTGTGTGTGTGTGTGTGTGTGTGTGTGTGTGTGTGTGTGTGTGTGTGTGTTTTGTGTGTGTGTGTGTGTGTGTGTGTGTGTGTGTGTGTGTGTGTGTGTGTGTGTGTGTGTTGTGTGTGTGTGTGTGTGTGTGTGTGTGGTGTGTGTGTGTGTGTGTGTGTGTGTGTGTGTTGTGTGTGTGCGGGCCAAGGGACCGGGATACATGACTAGTGGATGTGTGCCCTGACACTCAAGGCCGTCCTTGTTTGTCGGCTTTTATTGTCTGGTCCTGTGTGTGTGTGTGTGTGCGCGTGTGTGTGTGTGGTGTGTGTGTGTGTGTGTGTGTGTGTGTGTGTGTGTGTTGTGTGTGTGTGTGTGTGTGGTGTGTGTGTGTGTGTGTGTGTTGTGTGTGCTGTTGTTATTGTCTTACAGTATGATAAAGATCTTGAACTTTGAGTTGACAGTAACTTGCATTCATAAATTAATTCAGGTCATTGGAGAAAGTTAATGATCGCCAGGACACTCCTTGGTCTCTTTCGCAAAGCTTTGAGGTGTGTGTGTGTGTGTGTGGTGTGTGTGTGTGTGTGTGTGTGTGTGTGTGTGTGTGTGTGTGTGTGTGTGTGTGTGTGTGTGTGTGTGGTGTGTGTGTGTGTGTGTGGTGTGTGTGTGTGTGTGTGTGTGTGTGTGTGTGTGTGCGCATGTGTGTGTTTTGGGTTATTTCCATTGTAGTGGTGTCTTAAGAAGTGGGTGTAATCTTAAAGGGTCACTACACAGTTTCAGAGGAGGGGGATTTGTTTACATTCACAGAGCCTGCAGTTAGTTTACTAAACATATTTTCCTAATGTAATTCTTAGTATTGAATAATTCTGTCATCATAAATCAGGACAATGTTATTTTGAGGAACCTGGAACCAAACGTTAAGACTAGAATATGTTTGTAAACCAAACTGTGGGCCCTGCTGCTGTAAACAAACAACAGTGAAACAGTAACTTTTCAGGAAGCTTTCTAACTTCAAACAGTGTTCCAGGGATCACATTTTCCTGTGAGGAAAGTTTGTTTATTCAGTTATGAGAATAAACCTTAGAAAATGTTCACTTCTCTGACACACACAAAGTTACACACTGCACCTTTAAGTAATCCCCTTAATGTTAGCACATAGCCCAGTAAAGCACAAATGCCCTGCTTAATAAATAGTACATAATACATTAGACTACTCATATTGTGTAGTTGTTGCTTGTTGTGTATTCAAATGATTGTTTGTGTAAACTTGTTTTGATGCAAAAACACATTTTTCAAAGACTTTAAATAGTTTTGCTAGAACAGTAATGTCTGCAGGTGTGTGGTCAGGTTTAAGGTCAAGGTCACTTTTATTTATATAGCACCTTATAAGAACCTAAATTACCAAAGTGCTTTACATAAAATACATAAATTAAAATACAACAGCACACATTAAAAAACACTTACAGCAATGACACAAAACAATTCATTAAAACGTAAAAGCCTGTGAAAAAAGGTGAGTTTTAAGAGTGGACTTGAAGGTTTCCACAGACTCAGATGAGCGAATATGGTGTGGTAAGCTGTTCCAAAGTTTCGGTTTATAGGGTAATGTGGAGGTTTCGTAAAAATAGCCAAAGATTTCAAAGATCGCACACTGCCAAGGCTAAGGCATCAGAAAAAACTCTCATAACTGTCTCCACTTTACTGCTGCTCCCTGGTGACATCTAGTGGCCTGATAGTAGAACTACAGCAGCCGGGTCAATGCGGAATCTTACATTTTTCATCTTCATTTTACATTTTATGTGTTTAAAATGTTTGTGAATCAAACAAACGTTATGATTATTTCCATGGGGTTATCTAAACAAACGTAAATACATTTTTACGTGGTCTCAATGTGCATTTAAAGGACAATTTCTCAACAAAAATAAACCTAAGTAACTGTATGGGGGGAGGGGGGGGCTTTAATATTTGACAACGCTTTTATGTGTCTGTTCCTGTGTGACTTAGTGAATTTTTAAGTGATGAGAGTGAGTATGTTCTGTATGCTCCTCTGTAGCATCTGCTTCATTATAGAAAGGAGGATTTCAGTTGATGTTGTGTGTGTTTTTCTCTCCAGGTGAAAGTGTGTGAGTGCGCCCGCATGCTGTGTGTGTGCGTGTGTGTGTGTGTGAGCTGATGTGAGTTGAGCAGAATGGATCAGAGTGAGGACAGAGAGGAGGGAGGGGAACAACCCTCTACTGCAAAGAGGTGAGCACAATAACATATCACTGATTCATGTTTTAAATGTGTAGAACGCTTCATATCAAAATCACTTTTAGTCAAAATCAGTGCATATCTCCTCACGTCCCAGCTACCTGTCTGTATTGTTTGTGTTCTGGAAAAAAAATGCATTGTTTATACACAGCCTAGGCTCTGTAAACATGGCTCTGGGCATGTTGCTAGCTATGATGGGCCCCCTTTGTTTACCATTCACAGAGCCCCAGACAGGTATTAACATCTCCTCCATGACAGGACAAAACTATGAGCCAATATGTGACCACAACTATTCTAATTTCAATGTTTTCTGGGTGCAGGGTTCAGTTTATACAGAAAGAAATTTACTTATGTACATATTATAGTTTCATTTTTTATTTTTAATAAATTCGCAAAAATCTCAAACTAACTTTTTTCATGTTGTCATTGTTTTTATGTGTAGATTTTTTTTTTTTTTTTTTAAGATATTTTTTGGGGCATTTTTATGCTTTAATGATAGTGTAGAGACAGAGGTGAAATGGGGCAGAGAGGGGAGTGACATGCAGAGAACGACCGCGGGCTGGAATCGAACCCGGGTCTGCTGCTGGGCCCGGCCTGGGAGGGGGACGCCCTACCAACTGTGTAAAATTTTGAGAAAAATAAATACAATTAATCCAGCGTTATTCCAGGCTGTAAAATAACAAAATGTGAAAAAGTTAAGTGTTGTGAAAACCTTCCGTATGCACTGTAGGTTCTGAAAATGTTTAAATTAACTTTTGCTATGTTACAGGTAGCGTATAACGATGCGTTTAGGATCCTCCTTAAGCTTCCCAGATGGACTAGTGCTAGCTCTTTGTTTGTGACTAGTAATGTCCCCACCTTTCATGCTGTGTTGAGGAATTTAATGTATAAAATTATGTGTCGACTTTTAGAGTAAAAAAACAAAGTAATAACTGCAGCCCTCACTCACTGACACTAAACAGAGTGATACAAGGTTCTCCTCTGGGTTGTGGAAACATTGGAATCGATGCTTGTATATATTTTAATTTGTGTTGTCATGTAATTGTATTGTCTTTTTATGTGGAACTTTGAGTCCGGAATAAAGTGTTCATTCATGTGTGTTCCTATCAGGAGGAGGCTGGAAGAACCGGGTCCAAGCTGTTTGTCCATGAGCAGTGACATGTCAAAGAGTCATCCTCTAGCTTTCAATGATGGACACCCGCCTGTCACTCAGAGGTAAGATACCCCACCTGTCACTCAGAGGTAAGATATAGGCAGACAACTCAAGAACTATTTAAATCTGAAACATTCATTTGACAAAATACAAAAAAAGTACATGAAAAACCGACTTACACTTGGTCTTTAGGGTGAACTGATTAGATTTTGGAGAGTCAAAGGTCACTGTGAACTTTATAGAGCGCTGTACTATGGCTGACCCTGTGTGAGGACCCCCTCTGGAGTGTGTCTGTCTGTCTGTCTGTCTGTCTGTCTGTCTGTCTGTCTGTCTGTCTGTCTGTCTGTCTGTCTGTCTGTCTGTCTGTCTGTCTGTACTATGGCTGACCCTGTGTGAGGACCCCCTCTGGAGTGTGTCTGTCTGTCTGTCTGTCTGTCTGTCTGTCTGTACTATGGCTGACCCTGTGTGAGGACCCCTTCTGGAGTGTGGGAACTTGAGAGGGGAGATGAGAAAAGATGAATTTCAATGTAACCTTGTGTTAATTGACAAATATAGCAGCTTAACTTTTTACTTAATTTACCTTTGCGATGTGTTTGTATCAGGAGGAGGCTGGAAGAACCGGGTCCAAGCAGTTTGTCCATGAGGAGTAACATGTCCAAGAGTCATCCTCTAGCTTTCAATGATGGACACCCGCCTGTCACTCAGAGGTGAGATATAGTCAGACAACTCAAGAACTATTTAAATTTGAAACTTTCATTTTACAAAATACAAAAAAAGTACAAAAAAAACAGACTTAGGCTGTGTTCGGAAAGCCATACTAACGTCCTACTCATACTTATTTTGACTTAAATTTGAGTATGTGACAGTGTGTAGTATATAGATGTTGAGTATGTAGGAGGGAGGACGTTAGTTAGGCTTTCCGAACACAACCTTACACTTGGAATCAAGGGTGAACTGAATAGATTTTGGAGGTTTTGGAGTCTGTCTGTCTGTCTGTCTGTCTGTCTGTCTGTCTGTCTGTCTGTGTGTGTCTGTCTGTCTGTCTGTACTATGGCTGACCCTGTGTGAGGACCCCCTCTGGAGTGTGGGGACCTGAGAGGGGAGATGAGGAAAGACCAATTTCAATGTAGCCTTGTGTTAAAGCTGGGGTGGAGGATTTGGGGAGAAAATAGCAGTTGGGATAGAGATTCGAATTCAACTCAACCGCTCCACTTGTTCTCTTTGGTCCCTCCCCTATGGTCCCTCCCTGACACGCTCTACACCAACAAAGTCGTGCCAAAGTGAATGGACAGTCCCAGCAACAGCCAATAAGAATAGAGAATCGGAGCCTCGCTCTGATTGGTCAAAGTGTACAGCTCATGTTAACTTTGACCAATCAGAAATCACATACCCCAGCTTTAATTGACAAATAAATCAACTTAATGTACTTTTGCGATGTGTTCGTATCAGGAGGAAGCAGGAAGAACCGGGTCCAAGCAGTTTGTCCCTGAGGAGTGACATGTCTAAGAGTCATCCGCTGGCCTTCAATACTGGACATCCGTCTGTCACTCAGAGGTGAGATACATGCAGTAAAGGTAACATAGGCAAACAATTAATTGTCTGTCTGTCTGTCTGTCTGTACTATGGCTGACCCTGTGTGAGGACCCCCTCTGGAGTGTGTCTGTCTGTCTGTCTGTCTGTACTATGGCTGACCCTGTGTGAGGACCCCCTCTGGAGTGTGTCTGTCTGTCTGTCTGTCTGTACTATGGCTGACCCTGTGTGAGGACCCCCTCTGGAGTGTGGGAACTTGAGAGGGGAGATGAGAAAAGATGTAAATTGACAAATAAATCAACTTAATGTACTTTTGCGATGTGTTCGTATTGATTTGATTTGATTTGATTTGATTTGATTTGATTTGATTTGATTTGATTTGATTTGATTTGATTTGATTTGATTTGATTTAGTTTAGTTTATTTCAGACATATCCACATACAAAACAAAATGAAAAGCATGGAAATACAATAAACAAAAATTATGTTTTCACAAAAAAAAATAATAATAATAATAATAATTATCTGTGTTGTTGAGATATGCCTGAAAAGGAGCAGGAAGAAGTATACACTTATTTAATCCTACCCCTTTCCTTAAAAAAATATCAGGAGGAAGAAGGAAGAACCAGGCCCAAGCAGTTTGTCCATGAGGAGTGACATGTCTAAGAGTCATCCTCTAGCTTTCAATACTGGACACCCACCTGTCACTCAGAGGTGAGATACATGTGAGATCGTGTGAATGTCGATAGTTAGCCTGCTATCGGTGTATGAATGTGTGTGTGAATGGTAACGTGTGAAAGGAAAACAGGTCTCCCTTGTAAAAGAGTCTTCGGTCTCAATGGGATTTACCTGTATAAATAAAGGTTAAACATGCAGTAAAGGTAATATAGGCAGACAATTAATTTTCTTTTAATTTTATAACTTTCATTTGACAAAATACACAAAAAAACACACTTGTCATTTGATAACCAAATTAAATTCATAAATAAAACAAATATATTTAATTTCATTTCATTTTCATTCATTTATTTATTTATTTATTTATTTTATTTGTTTGTTTGTTTATTTATTTATTTATTTATTTATTTATTTATTTATTTATTTATTTATTTATTTATTTATTTATTTATTTATTTATTTATTTATTTATTTATTTATTTATATATTTTGGACCTGTGTCTGCAATAAAGCTTCATATCAAATGTGTCCATAGTTGTTCTTCTCACTGTGTTCTTGGTGAGTGCAGATTATTTACTGCTTTTTTTGTACTTCAAACAGGAGAAGGCAGGAGGATAATGAGTCTATGCGTTCTCCTTTAGCCTTCAGAGCTGGACCTCTGTCTGGCAATCAAAGGTAAGATAAAGGCAGACAAGTCATATTTTTTTCATTTTTCTTTTAATTGAAACACATTAACATTCATTTGACATTATACAAAAAAAATATTTTCATTCAGATACAAGATTTTTTTTCTGCATTACTTTTAATGGTTTGTGGGATTTTATTGATTACAGAAGTGTATATTTTATAAACAAAAACACATGTTGTTCATTGCATTTAAAAATTCAGAACATTTCAATTGGTTTCAACAGAATGAATAACACTTAAATGTCATAGCAAACATTTGATTTAATACTGTAATCAACACTTAGGCTCAAAAGACTTTTCCTTGTGTTCGCCTCTGCGTGGACAGACTTAGGTTGCGTTCCGAATCGCATACTTTCTACTATCTAGTTTGGTAGAAAAAAGATTTAGGATGTCCCGATTCTTGTGGCCAGATTTAGGATGGTTAGAAGTACCCGGATGTCCTACTTCATGCGGCCAAGATTGTTAGTGTTGAAAACTGCATCCTATTTGGGCGATTCTGACCCACAATCCAGTGCGCACATGAAGTGACGTCACATCGACGAAGCCTCCATAAGAAAACAAAAGGGGGTGCGATGGATATAAAAGCAAGAGGCAAGATCAAGGCGCAATGTTATGATGAAATAAGAGAGTAAAGTATGTCCCAATAGTATGCCTACTGCATCCTAACTAGATTATTTTTATCGTCGGATGTAGTATGTAGAATAGAAAAAAGAAAGAGGAGGAGATTCGGAACGCAGCCTTAGTGTAAAGTAATTCTTCATGATTCCTTTGCAGAGTCGACCAGTTGATCTCAGAGGTTCCCAGTGACCAGTCTGACCAGCCGCCTCAAACTGACCTGAACTCCACGTTTATGGTGTGTTCATGTACAATTACTACTTTTGCATCTGTTCAGTGTGCACTTACTACCATTCTGCCGTTTTTAAACCAGTGGACCTACTTTACTCTACTCACGTTTTCTGGTTTTCCACTATGTAAAAGTCCCTGGTGCTTTGACCATGTATGGTACCTACGTCCCACGGGGTGAAACACTGCAGACCAGTGATTGGTCAGATCATCATTAGTGGGCGGTACCTTTCATGCACAACAAACAGCAAAGCTACTGTAGTGGGGACAGTGTTTGAGCTTTCGGTCTCTGTCCAGTTTTTGTTCTACTTTCTTTCTTAGATTAGACCAAGGCCACACGAAATTAGATGATCTACCAGAAACTCTATGCAGCAATGACTACCAGCTGCACAAAGGCAGTTCTATCATGGGTACTATCTTGTAATGGAAAACAACTTCCGTAAAAGGACCTGGTACCAAACGCAAATAGAGTAGAGTAGAGTTTAGTAGAGTCAGAACTATGTTATGTAAAAGCGCCATAACATGGAATCGGTGTTCGGGTCCATTATATGTATATATATATATTTATTTAATTGTTATAATTTATATAATATTCTGTTCCAGCTGTTGGAGGGAGACATCGACACGTTTATGAAGAACGAGCTGAAGAAGATCCAGAAGGCTCTGCGTTCAGATAACCCCGATTGCCTGGAGAGGCTGAGGAAGGACGGGGAGGAGCTGGACCGAGAGGAGGAAGAGAGGAGACTGATCAACAGAGACGCTTTCCTGAAGATCACACTGAACTTCCTGAGGAAAAGGAAGCTGAACGAGCTGGCTGACCGTCTGCAGAGCAGTAAGAGGATTTATCTTAAGATTGAACAAGATGGTGAAATGGGTCGTGTGCTAATGTCGCGAGAGATTTAGAAGAGACAAATATGTTCTTAATGTACCGTGCAGAACAGAACCCGCTGTAGTAGGGGTAGGAAATGCTAATCTCTTTGGACAGGAAGAAAGTTAAGCATTTGATGCTGCGTTTCAGATAACTGGGAAGTCTTTTAGAAAAATGACAGTTGAACACCCCTCAAACTTGCATTGAGACGATAATCGATAATTGATAATCCATATACTGTATAAAGATGTGCCTTGACTGTCTTTCGTTCCGGCCACTATTCAACCAGCTCTGACTGGGGGATCCCAAGGCGTTCCCAGGCCAGTGTGGAGATATAATCTCTCCACCTAGTCGTGGGTCTTGGTTGTGCCTGGAACACCTCCCCAGGCAGGCCCCCAAGGGGCATCGTTACCAGATGCCCTAACCTCCTCAACTGTCTCCTTTCTAGCTCTACTCTGAGTCTCTCAGGATGACTGAGCTTCTCACCCTGTTTCTAAGGGAGACGCCAGCCACCCTCCTGGAGAAGACACATTTCTGCCACTTGTACCTGCAGTCTCATCCTTTGGGTCATTACCCAGCCTTCAGTATTGTGTTTATAAATGTCCTATGTCTGTATTGCCTCCAACATCATATTCCTTTTGTGTATTCTTCAGGAAGTCCTGCTGCAGTTTGTCAATACAAACTTAAATCTAACCTGAAGAACAAGTTCCAGTGTGTGTTTGAGGGGATTTCTAGAGCAGGAAACCCAACCCTTCTGAATCAGATCTACACAGAGCTCTTCATCACAGAGGGAGGGACTGCAGGGGTCAATGATGAACATGAGGTCAGACTGATTGAAACTGTAACTTGGAAGACAAACACACCAGAAATAACATCAGACAAGAAGACATCTTTAAAGTCTCACCTGGAAGAGATGAACCAATCAGAACAGTGATGACAAAGGGAGTGGCTGGCATTGGGAAAACAGTCTTAACCCAGAAGTTCACTCTGGACTGGGCTGAAGACACAACCAACCACAACATACAGTTCATATTTCCATTCACGTTCAGAGAGCTGAATGTGCTGAAAGAGAAAAAGTTCAGCTTGGTGGAACTTGTTCATCACTTCTTCACTGAAACCAAAGCAGCAGGAATCTGCAACTTTGAAGAGTTCCAGGTTGTGTTCATCTTTGATGGTCTGGATGAGTGTCGACTTCCTCTGGACTTCCACAACAATGAGACCCTGACTGATGTTACAGAGTCCACCTCAGTGGATGTGCTGCTGACAAACCTCATCAGGGGTGAACTGCTTCCCTCTGCTCGCCTCTGGATAACCACACGACCTGCAGCAGCCAATCAGATCCCTCCTGACTGTGTTGACATGGCAACTGAGGTCAGAGGGTTCACTGACCCACAGAAGGAAGAGTACTTCAGGAAGAGATTCAAAAAGAAGAACCAGGCCAAAAGAATATCCCCCACATTAAGAAATCACGGAGTGTCCACATAATGTGCCACATCCCAGTCTTCTGCTGGATCACTGCTACAGTCCTGGAAGATGTGCTGAAGACAATAGAGGAAAGAGAGCTGCCCAAGACCCTGACTGAGATGTACATCCACTTCCTGGTGGTTCAGTCCAAGGTTAAGAACATCAAGTTTGATGGAGGAGCTGAGACAGATCCACACTGGAATCCGAAGAGCAGGGAGATGATTGAGACTTTGGGAAAACTGGCCTTTGAGGAGCTGAAGAAAGGAAACCTGATCTTCTATGAATCAGACTTGATAGAGAGTGGCATTGATCTCAGTGCAGCCTCACGGTACTCGGGTGTGTTCACACAGATCTTTAAAGAGGAGAGAGGACTGTACCAGGACAAGGTGTTCTGCTTCGTCCATCTGAGCGTTCAGGAGTTTCTCGCTGCTCTTCATGTCCAGCTGACATTCATTAACACTGGAGTCAATCTGCTGTCCGAAGAACAAACAACATCCCAAGAATCTGCAGAGACACACTTCTACCAAAGTGCTGTTGACAAGGCCTTACAGAGTCCAAACGGACACCTGGACTTGTTCCTCCGCTTCCTCCTGGGTCTTTCACTACAACCAATCAGTTCTTCTGGAAGGTCTGCTGACACAGACAGACAGAAGCACAGAGACCAACCAGGCTACTGTCAGAGTACATCAAAAAGAAGATTGAAGAATCTCCCTCTGTTGAGCAAAGCATCAATCTGTTCCACTGTCTGAATGAACTGAATGATCATTCTCTAGTGGAGGAGATCCAACAGTCCCTGAGATCAGGACGTCTCTCTACAGACAAACTGTCTCCTGCTCAGTGGTCGCTCTGGTCTTCATCTTACTGTCATCAGAAGAAGATCTGGACGTGTTTGACCTGAAGAAGTACTCTGCTTCAGAGGAGGCTCTTCTGAGGCTCCTGCAAGTGGTCAAAGCCTCAAAAAAAGCTCTGTAAGTAGAATCTATTTATCATAAACACTGTAAAAAAACTTTCAAATGCATAAAATATAAATTAATTACTTCTGTGCTGACTGTTTCTCCCCAGACTCAGTCATTGTAACCTCTCAGAGAGAAGCTGTGCAGCTCTGGCCTCAGTTCTCAGCTCCCCGTCCTCTACTCTGACGGAGCTGGACCTGAGTAACAACAACCTGCACGATTCAGGAGTGGAGTTCCTCTCTCTAGGACTGAAGAGTCCACACTGCAAACTGCAAACTCTCAGGTCAGATCAAGTTGCAGATGTCATAAAAATGTATTTCAAATATTTGTTTATGATTTTAAGATCAATTCAGTAATTTGCACATGATTGACAGTGACAACCCCCTTTTAATTTCACTGTATGTAAAATTTTATTTTTGCAAACCTATGAGCAATAAAACTTTGAACTTGAACTTCAATGAAAAGATTCACTCCGATTAGGATTTTGAAATCTTGCAAATTTTTGCAGGACAGAAATCTTGAAATTTCCAGTTTTCTCTCCTTATTAGTAGTCTCATTAAGTAGAGAAAAAACTTGATTCATTATCATTTCATGTATGTTTATAACTTTGCGCATTTACATGATAAAATAGTAGGGATTTAAAAAGGCTAAGCAGATGCACCAACAACGGTTGGTAACTCCAAATTTAACAAACATGTTATTTATCTTCTTGTACATTATTTCTCTTTCCAGACTGAGTGGCTGTAACATCTCAGAGAGAAGCTGTGAAGCTCTGTCCTCATTTCTCAGCTCCTCCTCTAGTCTGAGAGAGCTGGACCTGAGTAACAACGACCTGCAGGATTCAGGAGTGATGCTATTGGCTGTTGGACTGGGGAATCAACGATGTGCTGTAGAAACCTCAGGTCAAGAGTCATTAAGCCACACTATTGATGTCCATTCAACAACTGATTTTATACTAGATGATAAACCACTAATCTGTGTAGGATTGTGTTTAATAATGCTGTACATTTTTTTAAAGGACCATTAACAAAATATCTGCAGTAGTTTTTATATTCAGAGATTTCCATTTCATAAGGTTTTCTATTTTTCTTTTATGATTTTGGTTAATAAACTAGACGCACTATAGAATGTATTCCAAATCTGTCTCCAAAGCATTGTGTCTGGGGCACAATGTAGCCAAACAAAAAACAAACACATGTTAACATGGTTCATGTGTGTGTTGTTTTGTATGTTCGCAGACTATCAGGTTGTCTCATCACAGAGAAAGGCTGTGCTTCTCTGGCCTCAGCTCTGAACTCCAACCCCTCCCATGTGAGAGAGCTGGACCTGAGATACAATCACCCAGGAGAATCAGGAGTGAACGCAGCTTTCTGATGGACGGGAGCATCCAGACTGGAGACTGGACACGCTCAGGTATTAAGACTTTATGGCTTTATGATGATAATGATTAGTGCTTAAATATACATCAGAAATATCGCTCAGAGCGGTCACCGAATCTCCTGAAAATCGTGGGACATACCCGTCTGCAGGCCAAAACGAAAAGCCCACGTCATAGTCGGGACCTATATCTTACACGCCACTGGGTCACCGATTTTTAGTTTTCTCCAGCTTGCTAGGGTGGTCCGAAATTCTGTTCCATCTTCCCTTGCACCATTTAAGCGTGTGGCCTCGTGTCTGGCCATTCCTTATGAGTAGGCAGGGTATATACTGGATAGCTGTTGAACGGGCACTGGTCGCAGCACCTACATTGTATCAGTAGGTAAGGTACGGTTATTTTGGTATGCTTCTTTTGGTATCGTTGAGGACATGCCACTCAGTGAAAGTCATAAATGTGGGGGCGCCTTTAGCTCAGTTGGTAAGGCGTCCCCCTCCCGGGCCAGGCCCAGCAGCAGACCCGGGTTCGATTCCCACCCGCGGTTGTTACTCTGCATGTCACTCCCCTCTCTGCCCCATTTCACCTCTGTCTCTCTGCACTATCAATAAAAGCATAAAAATACCCAAAAAAATATCTTTAAAAAAAAAAAGTCATAAATGTGTATGAGAGTGGTGTATTGCCCATGTGTGTATGCTAAAGGAGGATGTGCTGTCTGACCCCCATTCTCGTTTCAGGGTGGAGCCTTGTGGAGTCCAATGGTTGAGACCAGGTCTGAGGAAGTGTAAGTGTGATTTTAATGTCATTCATCTTCAAACTATGAGATCATGAGTCAATCAATGAGTAGAGGATGGATTAATAACTGCTGCTGTGTTGTGTCTTTTTCTCTCCATCAGATTCTTGTGAACTCACACTGGACACAAACACAGTAAACGGAAAGATCAAACTGTCTGAAAACAACAGGAAGGTGACACGTGTGGAGGAAGATCAGTCCTATCCTGATCATCCAGACAGATTTGACTCCAGGCCTCAGCTGCTGTTTAGCAAAAATCTCGGTGGTCGCAATTTCTGGGAGGTTGAGTGGACCGGGATGGTCGATATATCACTGACTTACAGAGGAATCGTCAGGAAAGGAGACAGTAGAGACAGTGTGTTCGGAAGAATGCCAAGTCCTGGAGACTGCTCTGCTCTGATGTTCACGGTTACTCTTTCTGTCACAATAGCAGCGTCACAACCATCACCACTTCCATCTCCCCCTCTCCCTCCCACAGAGTAGCAGTGTATGTGGACCATCCTGCTGGCTCTGTGTCCTACTACACAGTCTCCTCTGGCTCACTGATCCACCTCCACACCTTCAACACCACATTCACTGAACCTCTGTATCCTGGGTTTGGGCTCTGGTTCAGGCCTGGTTCCTCAGTGTCTGTGTGTGCTCTGAAGTAGTGACAGTCCAACTAATGTTCTAAAATCGCCTTTACCACTGGTGCAGTTTTAGGGTCGGTTCTGAGCAAGTGCCCAATAGAGAAAGCATTTCTTTGTTTTTTCCAAAGCAAAATAAGTTTTGTTTATATCCAGGAAAGCTGGTTTGAGAAGAGCTACCAACTCTCTGCTGGTATATCATCCAAGATTCGCTTACGTTAGCGGGCGGGGGTGGGATTATACGTGACCAACCAGACCATAAATAAAACTATTAAAACGCTATTTCTAAGCAGTGCTACGAGACATAATTGCATAATCGCTGTTGCAAAAATTGTGACAAACTGCACAAATAATTGGACCAGTTCATGTTGAGATGCCATTGTAGTCTCACAAAGCAAAAGCCAAGTAAACTTGTAAATATACGATGTGTCTGTTGCTGTTGTTGTAGTTCTTATGCTTTGAAGTTAAGGCTACGATTAGCAGAAAGAGTGGAGACATATGCAGACATATACAGTGACATAATTACTTGTCTCTCTAATCCGTGGTATAGCAAACTGTTTTTTAATAGTTTCGCAAGTTGAATCAACTGTGAACAGCCACTAGCACCGGCTCAGAACTGGAACCTGGTTGGAGAGGTGGAAAAGGGTATAATAGGCCGATCCAGGCCAGGTACCGACCCAGATTTTATCAAACAGCTGCTGTTTCGTGCCTTTTCTGTACTGGTTTAGCAGCCCAGGAATTCCACAGGACAACTGGATTCATTGACAATAATTGTATATATTTAATGCTACAATGCCAATCAAATCTGTACATACAGATATAGGGGAGGGATGAGAAAAGAGACTATAGTGGATTAATAAGTGATTCAGAGAAGAGTGATTTCACATCGCCATGCTGTAAAAAAATAAAAAAGTAATCAAGAATAGACAGATTACTTTTTTTATAACTTTAATGTTATGTAAATGTGATGGACAGACTCTCCAACGCACAAAATCATAATATCACTAAATACTTTAAATATACAGTATATATATGGCACTTAATCAGATATTATGATGTTTTTTTATTTTTGAGCTAGTGCATTTTCTCTAACTGAATCCCTTTAAATTCTAATTGAATATCTCTGCTATACAGCATCACAGTTACAGAAATCTTTCACATTGTTGTAGAAAAATGTATCAATCTTTGTACAATGTAATTCAAACTGATTGTAAATATTTCTCACATACAGTACATTGTAAATTTCCTTCATTTCCAGTCCTTTAAAGATGGAAGCTCTGTGATCATTAAACCTGCAGTGTGTAGAATGTTGGGTTTTATTTCCTAGCAGATTTTGTAGAAAGTAATTATAATATCCATAGGGACATTTAATTTAGTGCATAATAGCTGAAAAAAACGTTTTGAATTATTTTTTTTTCCCTTAGAAAGGGTCTCATATATGTCCATATTTCTGCATATTTTGGACCAAGGCCTTGTCACCGCCATTTTGGAAGTGTCATAGTTTGAATGTCATCAGGTGCATTGTTTAAAATTTTGAATTGTTCTTGTCCTTGAAGGCCACTGTAGCTTCTGTTATTATTCGAAAGGCGTTGCATTCTAGAACTTTGTAGAACTTTCTTGATGATGTCATATTACACACTGCACCTTTAAGTGGTGAAAATGTTGACTTGTAACTGTCATGTTTAGTTTTGATTTCTGACTCTTCACAATAAAAGCCTAATGTTTACTTGAGTGTCGGTTTTTGTGTCGTTTTCAGGTCAGGGCTGTTGAGATAATTCAGTTGAAAGATCGGTATGGGGGTGGGGTGGGGGTGGGGGTGGGGGGCTTTATCCTGGTGTAGTAAAGTGAAGTTTTGAGGTTATGGGTTTGATTAGTGGGGTAGTCTGATGTTTGAAGTGCAATGCTCAAAGGAACTACTGAAACACTGGCTAACACTGTTAAACTGGCTAACTTCCAGCATTCCAGAAATCACATGTCCACAGACGCTGCAAAACATGTTCATTCATATCTTATCCCACATTAACTTCTGCCTGCTAACTTGATCTACTGCCAACTCCACAACGCCCAACCTGTGTATACACTCAACACCCTTGATAAGTAGTTTAACATAATGATGAATGAATGAATGAAAACCTTTATTTATACAAACTCGAAAGGCATTGAGGTTCCCCTCATTTACAACGCCGACGAGCGCACAACAAACACAACAACAACAATAACAACAGAGTGACAGAATAAAACAGAGAAACACAAAATCCTAGCAAGATAAAAAAGATAAAAAGAAATAAAGAATTACAATAAAAGAGCTTAAAAAATTAATTCAGTTAAAACAAATGCAGTGGTGATGGTGAAAATCAGAAATCATAGATTTAAAAGTGTAGATGATGTGTCATCTAGTTTTTGCATTTTATACAGTATCTTATAAAGTTAGCAGTGTTGTGTTTTTTACATTGTATAATCTCCGGTTATCTTCATCCAAAATATATTTTCTAGTTTCTAGTTATCTTTTTTCAGTTGTTCCTGCGTTTGCAGTGTATCATATTTGTAATTTTTTAGTAATTTTTTACAGCACATCCCTTCGTTATACGTTTTAATACTTTTTTACAGTGAATTTATTATTGTGAAGTTGTTGTTTTTTACATGCCCTGCTGGTCATGTTTGACAATGTATTCCTGGTTTAAAATGTGTAAAGTGTAGGTTCTTATTTTTGCCTTTATCTGTCACAACTTTCTACCACTACAGCAGCATTGGCCAAAATGTGGTCTTATTGTGAAAATCTTCTCCTGTCCCAGCTCTTCCTGTTGCCTTTGCAGGAAGAGCTCTGACTCACTCCAGGAAATAGCTCTCCTGTGCCAAAGCTTTTTCTCTGCAGACGTCGAGTGACAATCTTCTTTTTCTACAATTTGGACCGTTTGATAAAATTGTAAGTTTGCTTGATATGACAGTTTAACTATGACTTGCTTTGTTTCTTTCTGTGGTGTGTTTGGAGTTATTATTCAGTTCTTACTTTCTTGTATGAAAAGTGCTATACAAATAAAATGTATCATGATTTACAGGAGAAATGATAGAAAAGAGGATTTCAGTTGATGTCCTGTTGATGTGTGTTTTTCTCTCCAGGTGAAAGTGCGTGTGTGCACCCGCGTGCGTGTGTGTGTGTGTGTGTGTGTGTGAGCTGAGCAGCATGGATCAGAGTGAGGACAGAGAGGAGGGAGGGGAACATGGCGGCCAGACCAAAGCTCAAAGGTGACATGACTATCTCTATCACTATGTCTCAAATCACACATTTCTGCACGTTAAATTGACTTTTTTAAGTGCATGAGTGGGCTCACACTGAAAAAATGCCAAAAAAAAAAAAAATACAAAAAAGCAGGCAACTGCACGTACCCAGATGGTAAGACTCATAAAAATGTATTGTCTTTCCCGGTAAGTGCACAATTGCAGTGTCTAAGACAACATTACCTTGTAGAAATGTACAGTAAGTACCTGATTTGACACACAGCATAACTGCCCATGACTCAAATCAATGCACAATGATTATTCACACTCAAAGCTCTTGTGTGTGTTGTGTTGAACAGACCAGACTCACCTGGACCTGGATCTGAATCTGAACTCGGACCTAGCTGCTTGTCCTTCAAGAGTGACCGTTCAAAAGGTCGCTTAATTGATTTTAAAGGAGGAAATGTATCCGACAGAAAGTAAGTTCTTCCTGTATCAAAATGGACAACAAGAACTAAATATCCATATTTCGCTCACTGCTGCTGAGCAGTGCTGTACAGTATGTCTTTATTAAATCCACTCTGGTCAGTTTTCCTTATACTGTTCTATTTCTCCAAGAATGTTGATGAAGGTTAGAGCAGAATTAGTATAAAAGGACAGGTTGAAATGTTGTCAAGAGTGTTTTATGGTCTCACTGTCTAACCCTACATTTTACTAGTGTGACATCACAGTATTAAAAATGTAGGGTTATGATTAACAGGACAGCTGGGCCAAGGGAAGACTGAGGGAAGAAAAACCTCATTCATTATAATATAATATAGCGATTTTATAATGATAGAACGCCGGTTCCGTATGGGTGAAGTATTCCCCATGACACAGATCAACCGGGCCAAGTGTGACTATGCCCTTAACAGTCAATTTCCTCTTTCTGTCTTTCTAACAGGACCAGTGGGAGACCAGTTTCTGATGATTCTGATTCTGAACCTGGACCCAGCTGTGTGTCCTTTAAGAGTGACAATTCCAAAGATCACTTCTTTGATTTTAAGGGAAAAGAACCCTCTGCTGCAAAGAGGTGAGCTTTAAATAACTTTGACATATTACTGATTCCTGTTTTATTTGTTATTTATCCAGAGAAGTTTGACTCACAGAGCAAAGCCAGGAGCAACATTTGTAAAGTTTGGATGTAGTCTGTTGTTGTTTGTTGTTGTGGTTGAAGTTGGTTCTAGTGTTAGATGCAACACCAGAGACTTATATAGGTTTGGAACATTGAACCTGAATGGGCAAGGTTCAAAGCTTCCATCCTGAAGCTGCGTGGAGAGCTGTCATCTCAAGGTCTGAGGAGCCTCAAGGGGCGATAACCCTCTAACACGGTGGTGGATCTGGGTGGTCAGGGAAGCTGTTCAACTTGAGAAGGAGTCCTTCAGAGAAATGTTATCCCAGGGGACTCCTGAGGCTGCAGCAAGACAGCACCGAAGGGCTGCAGCCTCTGCCGTTAAAGAGGCAAAGCAGCAGGTGGGAGAATTTAGTAGAAGCAATGGAGATGAATAACTATAACCAAATAACTATATTGAGGATAAAAGCATCTGAAAATCTTTTTCCTCAGGAGGGTGGCTCCATTAGAGATAGGGTGAGAATCTCAGTCATCCTGAGAGTCTTGGAGTAGAGCTGCTGCTCCTTTGCATAGAAAGGAGCCAGTTGAGGTGGTTGGGGCATCTGGGCATTGTTAGTGCCGGATGGGCCTGGGCAGCGGGGGAAGAGGGAGTGGGGGACAATTGCGCTGAAGCACAACACTAAGTGTGAGTATGCCCTTAAAGATTAATTTCCTCTCCCTGTCTTTCTAACAGGACCAGTGGGAGACCAGTTTCTGCTGACTCTGACTCTGAACCTGGACCCAGCTGTGTGTCCTTTAAGAGCGACAATTCCAAAGATCACTTCGTTGATTTTAAGGGAAAAGAACCCTCTGCTGCAAAGAGGTGAGCTTTAAATAACTTTGACGTATTACAGATTCCTGTTTTATCTGTTATTTATCCAGATAAGTTTGACTCGCAGAGCAAAGCCAGGAGCAACACTTTTAAAGTTTGGATGTAGTCTGTTGTTGTTTGTTGTTTTGCTTGAAGTGGATGCTAGTTAGCTGGAACACCAGAGACTTATATAGGTTTGGAACATTGAACCTGAATGGGCAAGGTTCAAAGCTTCCATCCTGAAGCTGCGTGGAGAGCTGTCATCTCAAGGTCTGAGGTGCTCAAGGGGCGATAACCCTCTAACACGGTGGTGGATCTGGGTGGTCAGGGAAGCTGTTCAACTTGAGAAGGAGTCCTTCTGAGAAATGTTATCCCAGGGGACTCCTGAGGCGGCAGCAAGACAGGCCCAAAGGGCGGCCGCCTCTGCCGTTAAAGAGGCAAAGCAGCAAGTGGGAGAATTTACTAGAAGCAATGGAGAAGGCCAAATAACTATATTGAGGGTAAAAGCATCTGTTTTTCTCAGGAGGGTGGCTCCATTAGAGATAGGGTGAGAATCTCAGTCATCCTGAGAGTCTTGGAGTAGAGCCGCAGCTCCTTTGCGTGGAAAGGAGCCAGTTGAGGTGGTTGGGGCATCTGGGCATTGTTAGTGCCGGCCGGGCCTAGTCGGGGGGGGGGGGATCGCACAACATGGGTAAACTGGGCCAAGTGTGAGTATGCCCTTAAAGATTAATTTCCTCTTTCTGTATTTCTAACAGGACCAGTGGGAGACCAGTTTCTGCTGATTCTGACTCTGAACCTGGACCCAGCTGTGTGTCCTTTAAGAGCGACAATTCCAAAGATCATTTCTTTGATTTTAAGGGAAAAGAACGCTGTGCTGCAAAGAGGTAAGCTTTTGATAACATTGACGTATTACTGATTCTTGTTTTATCGGTTATTCCTGTTACACCTGAGGCGGTCGCAAGACAGGCCCAAAGGGCTGCAGCCTCTTCCTTAAAAGAGACAAAGCAGCGGGTGGTAGAGGTTAGGGGAAGGCCAAATAACTACATTGCGGGAAAATGCATCTGAAAATTGGTTTTCTCAGAAGTGTCTCAACTTTAGAGAAAGGGTGAGAATCTTAGTCATCCTGAGCGCCGCTGCTCCTTTGGTAGAAAAGGAGCCAGTTGAGGTGTTTCGGGCATCTGGTAAGGATGCCCCCTGGGGGCCCTCCTGGGCAGGTGTTCCAGGTACAACCAAGACCCAGGACTAGATGGAGAGATTATATCACCACACTGGCCTGGGAACATCTTGGGATCCCCTGAAGCTGTTGCCCCCACAATCTCTGGATAAGAGGAGGATGAGAATGATTGGATATATTATAAACTGTTTGCTGTGGATTTCTATCAGGAGGAAACTGCAAGAACCAGAACCCAGCTGTATGTCCATAAAGAGCAATGAGTCAAAGAGTCATCCTTTAACCTTCAAAGATGGACAATACGCACTTGATCCAAAGTAAGGATGTAAAACTGATTCAATAACAAACAAACTGTGTTCATATCAGATTCTCATTAGTGAGATCTCCACTATTAAAATGTGTGTGACTAAAATGGAAGTTCTGCCTCCCTCTCCTACAGTCAATCAAGGACTGATGTTACATGTAAAATGTAGGAGAACTGTGGCTAGTTGTTTGTGAAAATAACTTTTTGGGAGCCTTAATGTCAGGGAAACCATGAAGACTTTACCTAGAAGGACCTTAACCTTGTTTCTCTGTGTGGATACACATAAAGTAATTCTTCATGATTCCTTTACAGATTCGACCAGCAGATCTCAGAGGTTCCCAGTGACCAGTCTGACCGGGCGCCTCAAACGGACCTGAACTCCACATTTATGGTGTGTTCATGCAATTACTTTTAAAACTGTTCTTTTCACAATTACCTCCATGTGCCACTTTTTAGACCAGTGAACTGTCAGTCTGTCCAACATGGAACTGATGTTTGGTTCTATGATTTTAGTTGGATCTTGTCATTCAGTAGATCTGGGGCCTCATTTATAACGGTGTGCGTAGAAACCATCCTAAAACATTGCGTCCGCAGAAAGCCAAAAATGTGCTGCGAAAAAAAAAATTCAGATTTATAAAACTGTGCGGCGCACAGTTGCACGCAATCTTCCCTTTATAAATACCCACCTGCGGTGAATTGTGCGCAGATGATCTCCACCCCGTGTCCTCCCACTTCACCTCCCAGTTTCATCCCACAATCTACCATACATGGCGAATGCTAAATAGCTCCTGAATATGATGACGCAAAAAAGGGAGGCAACGCGGCCGCAAAGAAAGCGACTGTGAAGGAAGAAAGCCTGTGACGTCGTGCATGTGCTGCAGAAACTGGCACACACACATACACACCCGCGCGCTTATCACATATCATGATTGGCACAGTCGTTGTAGTCTTTGTAAAGCAGTTTCGCCCAACTTTGTACTGTATGAAATATCACGTATTAGCGTAGGCCTACCTGTAGTCCTATATGTAGGCCTATATAAAATATGGTGTGACAAGTGAAATAATGCCTATAGTCAATTCGAGAGAATTGTTTATCTCCCGTGAGATCCACACATTTCCAACAACGTCAGATTATAGTTATATCTTCCAGGGTGAATTGTTATGGGAAAGAGATGTGTGTAAGGATTTGCTAAATTCATAACATGATTTTATCTAACGAAATTACAGTTTTAATTAATATCTGTTGGGCTTAACTTTGTACAAAACTACTTTTTACACACCTCTTAAAATTTGCTCTCCCGCTGGCCACTCACGGAAACACCTCCCGACGTATAGGATATTATTATAAAGTAGCGCTATAAGATTCAACTTATAAAATATAACCAAAGCATGTAGACCTAGGCTACTTGATAAGTAATTCAACCTACATCACAACTGCATGCCATAGACTACAGTAGCCATATATTCACAATCACAACTATAGGTAAGCTTATATATTTTATTGACTAAATATATTGGGTGCCAAGCATCATTTGTCTGTGTTTTTCTGATGACTGAGCTTTATTTCGTGGTGTTGCCATTGAGTGTCGCTGATTCCCCGAGTCAGGAAAACCTTGCGGTAGCTCTACGCATGGTCGAAGGTTGGCGTAGGAATACGCACACTTCTCCGCAAATAATGTCTTTATAAATACCAACGTTTGCCACCGCACATTTTCCCGCAAATTTCTTCCCGTCTACGCAAGGTTTTTGTGCGCCGCAAGCTTTATAAATGAGGCCCCTGGTGTTTGGGTCCATGATCTGACCCTCATTGATATAACTTATATAATATTCTATTCCAGCTGTTGGAGGAGAACATTATCACTTTTGTGAAGAATGAGTTGAAGACGATGAAGAAGGCTCTTAGTCCAGATGATCCAGATTACCTAGAGAGTCAGAGGGAGGATGAGGAGGGGTTGGACAGTGAAGAGAAAGAACAGAGAATAATCAGCAGTGACGCATTTCTGAAGATCACACTGAACTTCCTCAGGATGATGAAGCAGAACAAGCTGGCTGACTGTCTGCAAAACCGTAAGAAGATTTCTCTAAGAGTTTAACATGATGAGGAGATTGGACATGCATTAATGTCTCAAGATTTGGATGAAAATATTTTCAAATATGCATTCTTCCGGGAATTAAATGTTGAAGTACTTGATATAAATCACTTACTGATCTTATATATTTTGTATTCATTCAGGAAATAATTTTGCAGTTTGTCAGAATAAACTTAAATCTCACCTGAAGAAGAAGTTCCAGTGTGTGTTTGAGGGGATCGCTAAAGCAGGAAACCCAACCCTTCTGAATGATATCTACACAGAGCTCTTCATCACAGAGGGAGGGACTGGAGAGGTCAATGATGAACATGAGGTCAGACTGATTGAAACAGCATCAAGGAAACCAGATAAAACAACCATCAGACAAGAAGACATCTTTAAAGTCTCACCTGGAAGGACTGAACCAATCAGAACAGTGATGACAAAGGGAGTGGCTGGCATTGGGAAAACAGTCCTAACACAGAAGTTCACTCTGGATTGGGCTGAAGACAAAACCAACCACAACATACAGTTCACATTTCCATTCACGTTCAGAGAGCTGAATGTGCTGAAAGAGAAAAAGTTCAACTTGGTGGAACTTGTTCATCACTTCTTCACTGAAACCAAAGCAGCAGGAATCTGCAACTTTGAAGAGTTCCAGGTTGTGTTCATCTTTGACGGTCTGGATGAGTGTCGACTTCCTCTGGACTTCCACAACAATGAGTCCCTGACTGATGTGACAGAGTCCACCTCAGTGGATGTGCTGCTGACAAACCTCATCAGGGGGAAACTGCTTCCCTCTGCTCGCCTCTGGATAACCACACGACCTGCAGCAGCCAATCAGATCCCTCCTGACTGTGTTGACATGGTTACTGAGGTCAGAGGGTTCACTGACCCACAGAAGGAAGAGTACTTCAGGAAGAGATTCAAAGACAAAGAGCAGGCAAACAGAATCATCTCCCACATCAAGAAATCACGGAGCGTCCACATCATGTGCCACATCCCAGTCTTCTGCTGGATCACTGCTACAGTCCTGGAGGATGTGTTGAAGACCGGAGAAGGAGGAGAGCTTCCCAAGACCCTAACTGAGATGTTCATCCACTTCCTGGTGGTTCAGTCCAAACTGAAGAACGTCAAGTATGATGGAGGAGCTGAGACAGATCCACACTGGAGTCCAGAGAGCAGGAAGATGATAGAGTCTCTTGCAAAACTGGCTTTTGAGGAGCTGCAGAAAGGAAACCTGATCTTCTATGAATCAGACCTGACAGAGTGTGGCATCGATATCAGAGAAGCCTCAGTGTACTCAGGAGTGTTCACAGAGATCTTTAAAGAGGAGAGAGGACTGTACCAGGACAAGGTGTTCTGCTTCGTCCATCTGAGCGTTCAGGAGTTTCTGGCTGCTCTTCATGTCCATCTGACATTCGTCAACACTGGAGCCAATCTGATGTCTGAAGATCAAACAACCTCATATGCATCTACAGAGACACACTTCTACCAAAGTGCTGTGGACAAGGCCTTACAGAGTCCAAATGGACACCTGGACTTGTTCCTCCGCTTCCTCCTGGGTCTTTCGCTGCCGACCAATCAGGTTCTCCTGGAAGGTCTGCTGACACAGAGAGGAAGAAGCTCAAAGAACAAAAACGCTACAGTCGAGTACATCAATAAGAAAATCGAAGAATCTCCCTCTGTTGAGCAAAGCATCAATCTGTTCCACTGCCTGAATGAAATTAAAGATCATTCTCTAGTGGAGCATATTCAACAGTCTATGAAATCAGGGAATCTCTCCACAAACAAACTGTCTCCTGCTCAGTGGTCAGCTCTGGTCTTCATCTTACTGTCTTCAGAAAATGATCTGGACGTGTTTGACCTGAAGAAGTACTCTGCTTCAGAGGAGGCTCTTCTGAGGCTGCTGCCAGTGGTCAAAGCCTCCAACAAAGCTCTGTAAGTGCAGGCATAGTAGAATGTATTCACCAATACATACACTGCTATCATTCAAAATAATTAACCAATGAACAATTTTTTATATCTTTTCTTAATCTTGTCTCTCCAGACTAAGTGGCTGTAACATCTCAGAGAGAAGCTGTGAAGCTCTGTCTTCGGTTCTCAGCTCCCCGTCCTCTAGTCTGAGAGAGCTGGACCTGAGTAACAACGACATGCAGGATTCAAAGGTGGAGATACTGTCTGTTGGACTTAAGAGTCCCAACTGTACACTGAAGACTATCAGGTCAGATCAAAAAACTGTTTTTCATTTTTCTAAATTGCTAACTCCATACTGTTTAAACAACCTCTATAGAATCTTTAATGATCTTACTGGCTTTATTTTTCTGATTCAGCATCCGATATTGTCCAGCACACGGAAATGAAATCTGAATGAAATTGAGAAACCGACCATTGCTTGTTTATTATGGTTATAATAATAAACAATAAATAGATAATGCTAATTATATTTCACTGTTTTAGTTATGATATCACATCACCATCTTATACAGAATAGGTCAGAATATAATACACTATTTTTCAGTCAAATAAATTCCAGCCTAAACATTTAAACCCATTACATTTTCACACATATGGTATGTGTCCTCAAGTATGTTATTTCTCCGGCAGACTGAGTGACTGTAACATCTCGGAGAGAAGCTGTGAAGCTCTGGCCTCAGTTCTCAGCTCCCCGTCCTCTACTCTGACGGAGCTGGACCTGAGTAACAACGACCTGCAGGATTCAGGAGTGAAGCATCTGTCTGTTGGACTGAAGAGTCCACACTGCAAACTGCAAACTCTCAGGTCAGGATTCATTGATGATCAACAACTAACTTGTGTAGAGATGTGTCTACTAATATGACTTGTCAAGTAATCTTTAACTTAACATCTGCAGAAGTTTTCTAAATTCTAGGAATTCCATTTCATGAGGCTTTTCATAATTTGTTGTGATTGAGCTTTTTTGTTGAATTAATAGATATGAATTTACCCAAACCAAAGACCAAACACATGATCATACCATCACATGTTAACATGGTTTCTGTGTGTGTTGTTTTGTGTGTTCACAGACTGTCAGGTTGTCTCATCACAGAGAAAGGCTTTGCTTCTCTGGCCTCAGCTCTGAACTCCAACCCCTCCCATGTGAGAGAGCTGGACCTGAGATACAATCACCCTGGAGAATCAGGAGTGAAGCAGCTTTCTGATGGACGGGAGCATCCAGACTGGAGACTGGACACTCTCAGGTATTAATCCTGAAAAGATAATTTAATTTTATTTTACCTGGGATTAAACCAGTTTTTTACTCAGCCCAGGGCGTGTTTAGCCTAGGTTAGCACAAAGATAGGAAGCAAGTGGAAACTGCTAGCTTAGTTCCATCAAAAGAGAATAAATAATTATCAATAACTCATAAGCATTATATTTCATTATAATTGTGCTAAACCTCAAAATAAAAACAGCGTAGTTCTTTGAGTTGCCACATTAAGAAACATGTTTGTTTCTTTCAGGTTGGAGCCTGGTGGAGTCCAGTGGTTGAGACCAGGTTGAGAAGTGTAAGTGTGTTTTAAATGTCATTAATCATGATTCATCATCAAACTGACCGATTCAATAGATTGATAACTGCTGCTGTGTTGTCTTTTTCTTTTCATCAGATTGCTGTGAACTCACACTCGACACAAACACAGTAAACAGAAAGATCAAACTGTCTGACAACGACAAGAAGGCGACATATATGAAAGAGGATCAGTTGTACCGTGCTCATCCAGACAGGTTTGACAGCTGGTGTCCTCAGCTTCTGGGTAGTAACAGTCTGACTGGTCGCCGTTACTGGGAGGTCGAGTGGAGCGGACGAGTTGAAATATCAGTGAGTTACAGAGGAATCAGCAGGAGAGGAGACCGATCTGACTGCAGTTTTGGAGAAAACGATAAGTCCTGGAGTCTGATCTGCTCTGATGTTCATGGTTACTCTGTCAGTCACAATGCCAGAAAAACATCTATCTCCTCCACCTCAGTCTCCCCCTCTCCCTCCCACAGAGTAGCAGTGTATGTGGACCATCCTGCTGGCTCTGTGTCCTACTACACAGTCTCCTCTGGCTCACTGATCCACCTCCACACCTTCAACACCACATTCACTGAACCTCTGTATCCTGGGTTTGGGCTCTGGTTCAAGATTGGTTCATCAGTGTCTTTGTAGGATGAATGGTCTCCACCTAACAGAGAAACAGAAACGAGAGACATTAGTGTGAGAAAAAGTTTGTCATTTCCAGACAATTCTATACAAAGCCAAAGTTGCTTAAATAATATAAGGTACTTGATCACAACGCAAGTGAGTTATTACGATGTTACATTTATCATACTGATGTCTTTAAATTTGAATCAAATATCACTGCTGTAAGAATAACAGAAACACAATTAGTTTATATTTTTGTTATAAAATAATCAGTTAACTTTGTACAAAATAATTCAAAGTGACTGAATTATATATTCCTGATTTACATTTTAAACTTCTTGTGATTCCAGTCCTGTATAGATTGAAGCTATGATTTTTAAATGATGTAAATGCCGTTGTCATGTTTTTTTTTTATCATGTTAAGTTTTGACTCTTGACAATAAAAGCTTTATATTACCTTTATTGTGTTTTTGTTGCCTTTCTCAGGATGTCAGCTAGGAGAAGGCGCTCTGCCATTTTCTCTGTCATGGTTAAATGTACTCTGACTCAATGCCTAACACAGCGGCGGAGTAGATAAAAAGATCTCCACACATATTTTAATTATTTATCCATGTTAAGAAAAAACACCAAGAAAATCAGAAAATAATATTTGTTAACATTTTATTATAAAAAATTGTAGCTTTAGCTGCTGAGTAGACGGACCAAATTGCTTAATGTTTGTTAAGCCCGTAGACTATATTTTAATGTTTCTCTTTTCATTTTGGTGTCAAATAAGTCTTTCCATTTTATCAATCTAATTTGCCATTCTATAAAATTGCAGCCTACACCTTTATGAACATACAGCGGGGTCAGCATCATCCCACTGATGAAGAGAAATATTTAACCCATCTGACTGAAGCTCGCCTTCACTATCCCTGCGTTCCAATCCCCATACTATCTACTATTTAGTATGCTAGAAAATAGTCCCGATTCTTGTGGCAAGATTTAGTATGGTTAGAAATCCCAGGATGTCTACTACATCCAGACGAGATTTTTAGTGTTGAAAACAGCATCCTATTTGGGCAATTCTGAACCACAATCCAGAGTGCATCGCAATTGAAGTCACATAGATGGAGCCTCCATATGAAAAGAAACAGAGATGTGATGTATATAAAAACAAGAGGCAAGATCAAGGCGCAATGTTATGATGAAATAAAAAAGTAAAAGTATTTCCCAAGTGTATGACTACTGCATCCAAACTAGATTATTTTTCTGGTCAGATGTATGATCTAGACAAAATAAAAGCGTATGTGATTTGGAACGAAGGGAAAGTTTGGACCAATCACGTTCAGTTAAAGACACAAAAGAAAACTGTTATGCAGATGAAGAAGCATTTATATGCATTGATGATGAATTGGCGCCATCTGCTGGTGTAAAGATAAACTGCACAATGTCACATTTACCTCACTCTGTTCCAGCAAGCCGACTTTTTCCACATTAAACCAGGAAAAACTATTACCTGTAATTCATGGATAACTGCGTCCAAAAAACTTTAGCATTAACTGGATCTTTCACCTGAATGATGTCACTAGTCCTGATTGAGAAACACGACAAACACAATTAAGGTAAAAATATGCATTTATTTTGAAAGGTCAAAAGTCCACACTAAACATTACAAAAGGTACAAATCCCCATGACGTATCAAAAGTACATCGTGACGTCATATTTCGAACCCGAAGGGAAAAGTTTTTTTCAAATCTTAGTAAAGCTCTAAAATAATTTACAATACAAATAAATTTCTTAAATTGCCGATATTGAACATATTGCAATTTTTTTTCAATATTAACACCAGCATATATGTGTTCCTTAACAACATAGTGATTTAATTCAGCTTCTATCTCAAAAAACAAGTAAAAGTTACAGTGCAGTTACACTTTAATGATCATAGGTTCCATCTTTAAAGGACTGGAAATGGAAGAAGTTTACAATGTAGATGAGGAATATTTTCAATAAATTTAAATTACCTTGTACAAACTTTATTAATTAATTTAATACAACATGGAAGATTTATGTTACTGTGATCGTGTACAGAAGAGATTAAGTTCAGAAAATCACTCAATCAAAGATTTAAAAAAAATGATAATACCTGACCTGTGATTCAGTACCATACACAGTATTTTTAACAATGAAACAATGTCTGGAAGATATGTACTGGTTTTGCCCATAAAATGTGCACAATAAAAGATAAATAACATCATTATATATTAAAAAGTAAAGTATTTTCCCTTTTCTGTTTTTTACAGCACACATGAACAATAACTTTTATTTTCTCTCGTTTCATCCCTCCTCTATGTCTGTTTCAAAATGAACAGATTTGATTGGCTGACTGGCATCACGTTACATGAGAGACAAGGCATGCAATTGGTCTGTGAGTTTCCTGGGCTGCTAAACCAGTGCAGTAAAGGCAGGAAAAAGGCTAGGCGGGGAAAATTGATGTGCTCCATCAATATGACTAATTCTCAGTAACTGATCTATTATGGGTCCAGTTCTGGGGTCAACCTATTATTGCATTTTTCCACTACATGATACCGGCTCTACTTGACTCTACTCTACTTGCCTTTTTTGGTTTTCCACTATGTAAAAGCACCTGGTACCTACTCCGTCAAGGTTCCCAAAAAGTCTAATTTATTTTATTTAAATATTACTTATCTGATTTTACCAAATGTTATCCTCTTGTTCTTATTTCACCGTGGGTCGGAGACAAACGTTATTTCGATTACTTTGTATGTCTTGCATATATTTTGACAATAAAGCAACTTAGACTTTGACTTTGAAAAGTAGGTATCAGGCACTTCATGGGGATGGGTCAGAGATGGTTGTGTCTTCAATGCATAGCACCCTATCCTGCACAACAAACAGCCAAGCTATTCTAGCGGTCGCAGTGTTTTGAGCTTGCTATCTCTTCAGTTTTTGTTCTGCTAACACATCTCTGGAGAGACTGCAGTGCACATAAGAACGTTGGTTAACGTTACATTTCGAAAAAGTAAATCAAACAATAAGGCAGACTGCAATGACATGGCACATTTCTCTGAGTGGTAACAAAAAACAAAATGTGGCAAAACTCGCCCTGATGAAGACTGAAAAGATATGTGTAGGTACTAACTCTAGTGCTATCAAGGGTACTAACTTGTAATGAAAAATGACCTACAGAAAAGTACCCAATACCAAGGGCAAGTAGAGTAGCCCCCCTCCTTCCTACACACCACACAAAGACACCGAGGAACCCATCCTGAACCAGAGCCCAAACCCAGGATACAGAGGTTCAGTGAATGTGGTGTTGAAGGTGTGGAGGTGGATCAGTGAGCCAGAGGAGACTGTGTAGTAAGACACAGAGCCAGCAGGATGGTCCACATACACTGCTACTCTGTGGGAGGGAGAGGGGGAGATGGAAGTGGTGATGGTTGTGACGCTGCTATTGTGACAGAAAGAGTAACCGTGAACATCAGAGCAGAGCAGTCTCCAGGACTTGGCATTCCTTCCGAACACACTGTCCCTACTGTCTCCTTTCCTGACGATTCCTCTGAAAGTCAGTGATATATCGACCATCCCAGTCCAATCAAACTCCCAGTAGGAGCGACCGGTGAGAACATTTTCACACAGCAGTTGAGGCCTGGTGTCAAATCTGTCTGGATGATCAGGATATGGCTGCTCCTCCTCCACACGTGTCACCCCCCTGTTGTTGTCAGACAGTTTGATCTTTCCGTTTACTGTGTTTGTGTCCAATTTGAGTTCACAGGAATCTGATGGAGAGAAAAAGACAACACGGCAGCAGTTATTAATCCATAATCTGCTAATTGATTGGCAGTTTGATGGGGAATCATGATTTGAAGATGAATGACATTAAAATCCCACTTACACTTCCTCAGACCTGGTCTCAACCATTGGACTCCACAAGGCTCCACCCTGAAAGACAGAGTTTATAAAGAACAGATTTTGAAATTGTTGCAAAGATGAAAGAAGGCAGTTCTAGTGATCTTTCATATGTGGGTCAAATTCAAGGGGGCAATCAAAAGTGATGTTTTTGATGGAAAATACCCAGTTTTAAAATTTAAGGGACATGTCCTTAAACAGTCAACTCTTGGATCTAACCAGTAACAATTCAGTTTTATCTGCATTGAGGAGCAGGTAGTAGGATGACATCCATTCCCTAATATTGCATAGACACTCTTCAAGATTCGATATTTGAGACATTGATCATTAGGCAAAATCGGAATATTAATTTGCCTGTCATCTTTTTTTTTTTTTAACCTTTATTTATACAGGTATATCCCATTGAGTCCGAAGACTCTTTTGCAAGGGAGACCTGTTCCCATTTACACGTTACCATTCACACACTCATTCATACACCGATAGCAGGCTAACTATCGACATTCACACGAGGCAAGGTGGGTGAAGTGTCTTGCCCAAGGACACAACAACTATGACACAAGTGGCAGGGCGGGGATCGAACCTCCAACCCTTTGATCATCGGCCGACCTGCTCTACCAACTGAGCCACAGTCGCCCCAGTCATCTGCATAACATCGGAAATTAATATTAAACTTGTGAACGATAGGACCAAATGACTGCCTGTGGCTGCAGCAGCATCTTAATACCTGAGTGTGTCCAGTCTCCAGTCTGGATGCTCCCGTCCATCAGAAAGCTGCTTCACTCCTGATTCTCCTGGGTGATTGTATCTCAGGTCCAGCTCTCTCACATGGGAGGGGTTGGAGTTCAGAGCTGAGGCCAGAGAAGCACAGCCTTTCTCTGTGATGAGACAACCTGACAGTCTGCGAACATACAAAACAACACACACAGGAACCATGTTAACATGTGATGGTATGTTCATGTGGTTTTTTTTAAATGCTTTGGAGGCAGATTTTGACTCATCAGTGCTAGTAGAACAGAAAGGTAAAAGAAAATCGGAATTCTCGGAAATAGAAACTTGTGCAGATGTTCAGTTAAATGTCCTTTAGTCTCATGGTAAGCCCCACAAAACCTGGGCAGCTGGTCGGAGCAAGCGGAATGGAACAACAAATAACAGTATTCAGAAGCTAAATTATGCCAGAAAGGGATGTCTTGGGATTTTCCGGCCAACCAACTGGGCCGGGCTAATCATCATCTGCAGTCAAAAGTCAATATCAGATGAAATTTTGATTGGTCCACCACGGATTTCAGGGCTCTAGTCCATAAGTTCTACCAGTGGCCATATTGCTGCAAAGCGAAGGCTTCAAAATAAAGGTCCTTTGACAAAACATATTAGCAAACACAATCCTACACAGATTAGTGGTTTATCATCTAGTATAAAATCAGATGTTGAATAGACATCAATAGTGTGGCTTAATGACTCTTGACCTGAGAGTTTCTACGGCACATCGTTGATTCCCCAGTCCAACAGCCAATAGCATCACTCCTGAATCCTGCAGCTCGTTGTTACTCAGGTCCAGCTCTCTCAGACTAGAGGAGGAGCTGAGAAATGAGGACAGAGCTTCACAGCTTCTCTCTGAGATGTTACAGCCACTCAGTCTGGAGAAGAAATAATGTACAAAAAGACACATGACATATGTTACAATGTGGAGTCTAGACTTCTGTTGATGCCTCATGAAAATGTGTTATTCCTTGATCAGTAATAAATGCACCTGAAATGATAATGAATTAAGACATCTGTAACTTAATCTAACCTGAGAGTTTGCAGTTTGCAGTGTGGACTCATCAGTCCTAGAGAGAGGAACTCCACTCCTGAATCCTGCAGGTCGTTGTTACTCAGGTCCAGCTCCGTCAGAGTAGAGGACGGGGAGCTGAGAACTGAGGCCAGAGCTGCACAGCTTCTCTCTGAGAGGTTACAATGACTGAGTCTGGGGAGTAAACAGTCAGCACAGAAGTAATTAATTATATTTTTATGGATTTGAAAGTTTTTTACAGTGTTTGATGATGAATAGATTCTACTTACAGAGCTTTTTTTGAGGCTTTGACCACTTGCAGCAGCCTCAGAAGAGCCTCCTCTGAAGCAGAGTACTTCTTCAGGTCAAACACGTCCAGATCTTCTTCTGATGATAGTAAGATGAAGACCAGAGCGGACCACTGAGCAGGAGACAGTTTGTCTGTAGAGAGACGTCCTGATCTCAGGGACTGTTGGATCTCCTCCACTAGAGAATGATCATTCAGTTCATTCAGACAGTGGAACAGATTGATGCTTTGCTCAACAGAGGGAGATTCTTCAATCTTCTTTTTGATGTATTTGACAGTAGCCTGGTTGGTCTGTGTGCTTGTGTCTGTCTGTGTCAGCAGACCTTCCAGAAGAACCTGATTGGTTTGCAGTGAAAGACCCAGGAGGAAGCGGAGGAACAAGTCCAGGTGTCCGTTTGGACTCTGTAAGGCCTTGTCCACAGCACTTTGGTAGAAGTGTGTCTCTGCAGATTCATGGGATGTTGTTTGTTCTTCGGACAGCAGATTGACTCCAGTGTTGATGAATGTCAGATGGACATGAAGAGCAGCGAGAAACTCCTGAACGCTCAGATGGACGAAGCAGAACACCTTGTCCTGGAACAGTCCTCTCTCCTCTTTAAAGATCTGTGTGAACACACCCGAGTACCGTGAGGCTGCACTGAGATCAATGCCACTCTCTATCAAGTCTGATTCATAGAAGAGCAGGTTTCCCTTCTTCAGCTCCTCAAAAGCCAGTTTTCCCAAAGTTTCAATCATCTCCCTGCTCTTTGGATTCCAGGGTTGATCGGTCTCTGATCCTTGATTTAACCGGATGTTCATCACTTTGGACTGGGCCACCAGGAAGTGGATGTACATCTCAGTCAGGGTCTTGGGCAGCTCTCCTTCCTCTATTGTCTTCAACACATCCTCCAGAACTGTAGCAGTGATCCAGCAGAAGACTGGGATGTGGCACATTATGTGGACGCTCCGTGATTTCTTGATGTGGGGGATAATTCTTTTGGCCTCGTTCTTGTCTCTGAATCTCTTCCTGAAGTATTCTTCCTTCTGTGGGTCAGTGAACCCTCTGACCTCTGTCACCATGTCAACACAGTCAGGAGGGATCTGATTGGCTGCTGCAGGTCGTGTGGTTATCCAGAGGCGAGCAGAGGGAAGCAGTTTTCCCCTGATGAGGTTTGTCAGCAGCACATCCACTGAGGTGGACTCTGTGACATCAGTCAGGGACTCATTGTTGTGGAAGTCCAGAGGAAGTCGACACTCATCCAGACCGTCAAAGATGAACACAACCTGGAACTCTTCAAAGCTGCAGATTCCTGCTGCTTTGGTTTCAGTGAAGAAGTGATGAACAAGTTCCACCAAGCTGAACTTTTTCTCTTTCAGCACATTCAGCTCTCTGAAAGTGAATGGAAATATGAACTGTATGTCCTGGTTGGTTGTGTCTTCAGCCCAGTCCAGAGTGAACTTCTGGGTTAAGACTGTTTTCCCAATGCCAGCCACTCCCTTTGTCATCACTGTTCTGATTGGTTCATCTCTTCCAGGTGAGACTTTAAAGATGTCTTCTTGTCTGATGGTTATTTCTGGTGTGTTTGTCTTCCAAGTTACAGTTTCAATCAGTCTGACCTCATGTTCATCATTGACCCCTGCAGCCCCTCCCTCTGTGATGAAGAGCTCTGTGTAGATCTGATTCAGAAGGGTTGGGTTTCCTGCTTTAGCGATCCCCTCAAACACACACTGGAACTTCTTCTTCAGGTTAGACTTAAGTTTGAACTGACAAACTGCAGCAGGACTTCCTAAATAAATACAAAAAAAGATCAAATTAGTAAGGGACTTGTAACATCCATCCATCAATCAACTTTCTAAAATCTCTTATCTCAATTCAAGGCAGAGATATGCGATAAGACGAATTTCAATGTGCCTTGTGTACAACTGACAAATAAAGATAACTTAACTTAAAAAAACTTAACTTAACTTAACTTAACTTAACTTAACTTAACTTAACTTAACTTAACTTAACTTAACTTAACTTAACTTAACTTAACTTAACTTAACTTAACTTAACTTAACTTAACTTAACTTAACTTAACTTAAATTAACTTAACTTAACTTAAGGTTGCCACAGGGCAAGTAGAATAACCCAGATGTCCCTTTTCCCTAGCAAATCCCTCCAGCTTATCCTGGGGGTTCCCTCTGCATTCC
>CM047525.1:25827587-25832587 GCA_026122265.1 Ammodytes dubius
TAAACACATAGTCAAAATAGAGTAAAATGCTTTTTTTTTGTTGTCTTACCTTCAGCAGGAGCTTTCGAGCCCAAAAGTGGCTGCGACGCATCTGTTGCAGAAGTGAAAGCAAACGCAACTTAAAACTGTACAACCCATCCCCTCCCCACCCCCTCCCCTCCTCCTTCCCACACGCAACACACACACACACACACACACACACACACACACACACACACACACACACACACACACACACACACACACACACACACACACACACACACACACACGCACACACACACACTCTCACACACACGCACGCACACACAGCACGTGACTGATACATTCCCGCCCCTGATGAACCGCTGATTAATATGATAACCGAGAACATCATTCAGTTATAGTTCATTCAATCTGGCAAGACATTAAAAAAATATAAGCCTACCTACACATTTAAAAACCAGATAATGTCTTCTTTGCACCATGCATGCAGTTCTTACTCTGTCCTTAAGGGGCGCTGTTCCATCCTCACTGCTGAGAAACGCTCTCAGTTTACTGTAAATGACAAAGTTAACCACAATACAAGACGTCAGTCATCATGGGTTCGGTTCATCATTTACTTTTTAGGTGTTTTTTTTTATTGCGACACATCTCTTAGAAAGCATCTGTTTTTATCAATATAAAGTGCATTACAAATAAAATGTATTATTAACTGTGGCAACCATTACACAGTGCCCCTTTAAAGTTTTGTTTAGGCAAGAATACAGAAGAATTTACTCGTCAAGGTATAGGTCTACAGTAGGCATTTGACGACTCACATCAGAGGACATTATGAAGGAGGTATCCTCAAAACAATAAAATAGAAAATAATAATTATAAAAAAACAATATTTACAGGCCTACAACCTCCTACATATAATTAGGCCTGCATCTGAAAAAAAATAAAAATTAAATCATCAAAAATACTAATGTCAAATAATTGAAAATACTCATATAATCATAGTCCTACTTTCACTGCAGTAAAGGGTTTGAGCACCTCCTCCACTACTGTCTGAACATGTCAGAAAATCATTTACCTTAAATGTATTTATTAACATGAATGAGAGATAGAGAGAGGGAGAGAGAGAGGGAGGGGAGAGGAGAGAGAGAGGGGGAAGAGAGAGAGAAAGAGAGGGAGAGAGAGATAGAGAGGAAGAGAGAGAGAGAGGAAGAGAGACAGAGGGGAGGGAGAGAGGGAGAGAGAGAGAGAGAGAGAAAAAAAAAATGTGTGACCTGAAACAGCAAGCTGAATGCGTCTGAATAGAATGGTACTGTCCCTTTAAATATATCCCTCCTCACTCTGTGTGTGTGTGTGTGTGTGTGTGTGTGTGTGTGTTGTGTGTGTGTGTGTGTGTGTGTGTGTGTGTGTGTGTGTGTGTGTGTGTGTGTGTGTGTGTGTGTGTGTGTGTGTGTGTGTGTGTGTGTGTGTGTGTGTGTGTGTGTGTGTAATGATGGCGGCCGTTCAGCAGGACTCTCTGTATCTCGGTTTTGACTTCAGCACTCAGCAGGTAAATAACCCTTTTGATTCATTCAGATTGTATTATTATTACTGAGCACCACGTGGCGTACAGGACGCGGTGTTTGGTGTTTTGTCGCGCATATACGGAAGAATTATAGCTCGCAGAGTTTTTGGAAGATTTCAAGTGAACTATGGACTTTAACACACGTGCACAGACACACACGCACCCCCCCCCCCCAAACACACACACACACACACACAGCACACACACGCATGCAATCTCTGTTCATTTACATTAATGCAATACTGTACTGTGAGCTAGGCTACTCAATAGCGTCTACAGTTTTGCCTTTGCTACTTTTTCAGCATAACTTACCAAACTAACAATGGGTGCGTGTGTGTGTGTGTGTGTGTGTGTGTGTGTGTGTGTATGTTTGTCAACCAAACTGTGGGCCCTGCTGCTGTAAACAACAACAGTGAAACAGAAACTTTTCAGGAAGCTTTCTAACTTCAAACAGTGTTCCAGGGATCACATTTTCCTGTGAGGAAAGTTTGTTTATTCAGTAGTAGCTGCTCTTCTATTCGCCTTGTAAATGTTATATTCTGTATTGTTAAACCTGCAGTGTGTAGAATTTTGGGTTTAATTTCCTAGCAGATTTTGTAGAAAGTAATTATAATATCCATAAGTACATATTACATCCATCTTATATCTTATATCCATATTACACACTGCACCTTTAATGCTTTTTTGCTATTTTACTTGTATAGGCCTATTGCATATTTTCACATTTATTTCTTGGCATTCAGTCTGTGGAAAACAAAGGGAAGAATTTCACTGTATGACTGAGAACATGTTTCTTATTGTGCAGATGACAATACACACTTTGCATCTTGAATAATATTACACACTGCATCTTTAAAGGTGCAGTGTGTAATATGACATCATCAAGAAAGTTCTACAAAGTTCTAGAATGCAACGCTCCCTGGGTAACCCCAACCCTTTAGAATAATAACAGAAGCTACAGTGGCCTTCAAGGACAAGAACAATTCTAAATTTTAAACAATGCACCTGATGACATTCCAACTATGACACTTTCAAGATGGCGGCACTAGGCCTTGGTCCAAAATATGCAGAAATATGGACATATATGAGACCCTTTCTAAGGGAAGAAAAAATAATTCAAAACATTTTTTTCAGCCATTATGCACTAAATTAAATGTACTTATAGATATTATAATTACTTTCTACAAAATCTGCTAGGAAATAAAACCCAAAATTCTACACACTGCACCTTTAAGCTACACACAGTTTACATAGCCGATATATAACGTGTGTATTTTCCTTCTGATAGTTGAAGGTTGTCGCCATCGATGGAAACCTGAATGTTGTTCATCAGAATAATGTTCAGTTTGACTCAGAGCTCCCGGAGTTCAGGTAACAGACAGACAGACAGACAGACAGACAGACAGACAGAGAGACAGACAGACAGACAGACAGACAGACAGACAGACAGACAGACACACAGACAGACAGACAGACAGACAGATAGACACACAGACAGACAGACACACAGACAGAGAGAGACAGACAGACAGACAGACAGACAGACAGACAGAGAGACAGACAGACAGACAGACACACACACAGACAGACACACAGACAGACAGACAGACAGACAGACAGACAGACACAGACAGACAGAGAGACAGACAGACAGACAGACAGACAGACACACACAGACAGACAGACAGACAGACAGACAGACAGACAGACAGACAGACAGACAGACAGACAGACAGACAGACAGACAGACAGACAGACGCGCGCATGCACACACAGACAGACAGACAGACGCGCGCACGCACACACACACACACACACACACTGTAGGCCTAATATTTTAGCAGTACATTCCTGGCAAAACCGGTTGAACCACTTCTCTTTGTGAACTTTATACTCACTTCACATGTTTGTGTTCATGCATCAAAATAATTGGGTGTTAATACACAGCCTAGGCTCTGTAAACGTGCATTTAAACAAAGGGGGCCCACCATAGCTAACAACAAGCCAGTTTACAGAGTCTAGGCTTTGTATTAACACTGGATTTAATTACACACACACACACACACACACACACACACACACACACACACACACACACACACACACACACACACACACACAACACAGTACAGACAGGTAGCAGATTGTGAGGGGATATTCACTGATTTTGACAAGAATCACTGACTACACCTTTAATATTTTGTTTTTAATATTTCTGTGTGTGCAGGACTGAGGGCGGGGTTCATATTCACGCTGACAGACTGACTGTCACCTCTCCTGTTCTGATGTGGGTTAAGGTAGGACACACACACACACACACACACACACACACACACACACACACACACACACAACACACACACACACACACACACACACACACATACATAGAGGGACACAAACACACACACAGAACAAAACACACATACTCAGATAGTTTAAATCACATCATATGACATTTACAAGTAGAGAAATAAAAACTATATTATACTAAAATGTTCTTTTTATATTTAAAGGGTAGATTCCACACGTTCACTCACTCACTCACTCACTCACTCACACACCTATCTATTTGTGTTCTGTGTTGTGATTGGCTGTTGCTCTGTTGTGTCATCAGGCTCTTGATCTGCTATTGGACAAGATGAAAGAGGCGGGGCTGGACTTCTCCCGGGTCAGAGCTTTGTCAGGCAGCGGACAGGTATTTTTTTTTATTTGGATTGGATTTATATAGCGCTTTTCAAGGCACTCAAAGACGCTTTACAGGGTTCCAGGTTCCATTCATTCACACACAGTCATACCGGTGGTGGTAAACTACGAGAGTAGCCACAGCTGCCCTGGGGCAGACTGACGGAAGCGTGGCTGCCATTCAGCGCCTACGGCCCCTCAGACCACCACCTCAAACATACAGCAGTTATACACATTCTTGCCCAAGGACACAACAACCATGACACTGGTGGCAGAGTGGGGATCGAACCGCCAACCCTTGGATCATTGGCCAACCCGCTTAACCACCTGAGCCACGGTCGCCCCATCTGTCTGTCTGTAAAACTGACCAAATGTAATAATGTTATATTAAAGGTGGAGTCAGTGATTCTGGAGAACGCTTGTATGTTAACAAAGGGGCCCACTGTAGCATACCAGTTTACAGAGCCTAGGCTGTGTATTAACACTGGATTTTTTTATTTATCAGCACACACACAGTACAGACAGGTAGCAGATCATGAGGAGATATTCACTGATTTATACTAAAAAGTGATTTTGACAACAAGCGTTCTCCAGAATCACTGACTGCACCTTTAAATAGAAAACTGTGTAAATTGAAATATGTTTATTCAACATGTACAGAGGTGAATTATAAGTTATAAACTGTTGTAAAGTTAGACAGTGATGAGACTCAGAGCTCAAAAGTTCAACTTGTCTGTTAAACATTAAACTCAGCTCAACTTCAGGGTGATAA
>CM047525.1:25842587-25850087 GCA_026122265.1 Ammodytes dubius
ATCAAGTAGTTACATTTTTTTTACTCAATTTACTTCAATACTCTTCTTGCTCTAAACAAGGTTAATGTTAACTAATTAAAATGAATACCATGGTATCCTTTAACCAATTTAAACATATTATCTTAAATCTACCAAACTCTACCTGTAACTGTTTTAATTAGGCTATATTGTACTTTCACCCATTTAATTTTAATTGCTGCCACTCTTCACCACTGTGTAAATGTTTCAATTTTTTTTTTCCTGCTGGCCGAGGCCCATGGGGGCGGGGGACGCCATACCAACTGAGCTAAGGGCGCCCCTGGCTGTGTGTGTGTGTGTATACTTATCAGCATTTTGTTTTGTTATTTGTGTTTCTTTGAGTGAATTATGAGTCAACGGAAAAGGAAAATAAACCTGCCGTACTATTGTCAGACTTTACTCCCGTTTCTTATTTACGAGCGAACTGCGGAACAATCCACACTAACAACCCGTAGTGGCTTCGATGCTCAAATTATCGATGAAGGTTCTAATGTTTGGGAGTGAGAGCGTGTTGAAAAGTACCTTTTTTGGTTTATTTTCAAATAATTTTCATTTCTTTAATCTTCAGGTTTTGTCTGACGTGTTCAACGCTCCGGTTTACACCATCGATCTGTCAAACTCTGCCTGTCTGGGGTCGGCATACAGAGCCATGCACGTACACACACACACACACACACACACACACACACACACACACACACACACACACACACACACACACACACACACACACACACACACACACTCCGTCTGAATACACACACACACATGCACACGCACACGCACGCAGGCACACACACACGCTGAGACACACAGAGACACAGAGACACACACACACGCACACACAAAAACTCCCAAATACAGACACTAAACACTGGTTGTTGTCGTCGCTCTTTAATTTCCCTTAAGACGATCAATGTAATACATCTCATCCTGTCCTTAGGTCATACCAGGTTAACACACACACACACCACAACACACACACACACACACACACACACACACACACACACACACACACACACACATACAGATACAAACGGAGACACACGGACACACAGAAATATAGATTTGATGGTATCACTGCAAGGCCGTCTGTGTATATGAATAAATGTATGGTGTGTTGTGTGTGTGTGTGTGTGTGTGTGTGTGTGTGTGTGTGTGTGTGTGTGTGTGTTTCAGGCCTGGTTGCAGAATCTGGAGTTTCCTTCTTTGATGTCGTGCAAAAAGCTCCTGAACCACAACTGGTCGCTACACCTCATCCCACAGCACAGGAGGTACACACACACACACACACACACACACACACACACACACACGCACACACACCACACACACACACACACACACACTCACACACTATAATTCATTATTATAATAATTATAATTTGTTATCTAAACCTGCAGTGTGTAGAATTTTGTGTTTTATTTCCTAGCAGATTTTGTAGAAAGTAATTATAATATCCATAAGTACATTTAATTTAGTGCATAATAGCTGAATTTTTTTTCAATAATTTTCTTTCCCCCTTAGAAAGGGTCTCATATGTGTCCATATTTCTGCATATTTTGGACCAAGGCCTAGTGCCGCCATCTTGAAAGCGTCATAGTTGGAATGTCATCAGGTGCATTGTTTAACATTTAGAATTGTTCTTGTCCTTGAAGGCCACTGTAGCTTCTGTTATTATTCGAAAGGGGTGGGGTTACCCAGGGAGCGTTGCATTCTAGAACTTTGTAGAACTTTCTTGATGATGTCATATTACACACTGCACCTTTAACTGTGATTATTTATTTTGTGTTTTGCAGATCTACGGCCAGATGCTGAAACGCTTCGCCCTATTGGAGGAGAGAGTCTTGCTGGAGTCCCGCCCCTAAAGCCACAGCATCCAATCAGATCGCAGCATTCATCTTAACATGACATAACAGAAATAAAATGACTGAATATGAAATTGAATTTGAAATCAAGTTGAAATTGCAGTAATCAAGAAAAGACAGGAGGAAATTAAGGAGTCTTTCAGTAATGTCAGCCATAGTACAGACAGACAGACAAGACAGACAGACAGACAGACAGACAGACAGACAGACAGACAGACAGACAGACAGACAGACAGACACACTCCAGAGGGGGTCCTCACACAGGATCAGCCATAGTACAGCGCCCCTGGAGCAGTTTGGGGTTAAGTGTCTTGCTCAAGGACACAATGGTAGAGATGGTGGGCTCCGTAGATGTAATAGCAGCCACCACTAGTTTTACTATTAACAACCTCCTGTCCGGTGCCGGGATCCAACCAGAGACCTCATGGTTACTGGGAGGAGGAACCAGAGACCTCATGGTTGCTGGGAGGAGCCAGAGACCTCATGGTTACTGGGAGGAGGAACCAGAGACCTCATGGTTACTGGGAGGAGGAACCGAGACCTCATGTTACTGGGAGAGGAACCCAGAAGAACCAGGCTCATGTTATTGGGAGGAACCTATATAAGTAACTCTAGAGCATCCTACCGCGCGCCCCACACACACACACACACAACACACACACACACACACACACACACACACTCTCTAATTCACACTTCATTAATGTCTTCATATAGTTACAGACATCATCTGATTCATAAGAATAATTGTTTTGTATTTCTCACTTGAATTTTTTTTTTTTTGAGTTTCACTGTTGGAAATAAAAAATCTGTTTGACATTAGTGTGACTGAATTTGCATCAGAGAGACTAACAGATAATACATTTTGGGTCGACTGTGTCTCAGTTGGTAGAGCGGGTCGGCTGATGATCAAAGGGTTGGAGGTTCGATCCCCGCCCTGCCACCTGTGTCATGGTTGGTTGTGTCCTTGGGCAAGACACTTCACCCACCTTGCCTCGTGTGAATGTCGATAGTTAGCCTGCTATCGGTGTATGAATGGTAACGTGTAAATGGGAACAGGTCTGCCTTGCAAAAGAGTCTTCGGACTCAATGGGATTCATACGGAAGAGGATTAGGGCCACACATGAAAAAAAAAATAGGTTAAAAAAAAAAAAAAGTTCTGACTTTATTCTCAGAATTCTGACTTTTTTCATGAAATTCTGACTTTTTTTTTGTTCATGAAATTCTGACTTTTTTTTTTGTTCATGATATTCTGACTTTTTTTTTTGTTCATGAAATTCTGACTTTTTTTTTTTTCATGAAATTCTGACTTTTTTTTTTGTTCATGAAATTCTGACTTTTTTTTTTCAAGGAATTCTGACTTTTTTTTTTGTTCATGAAATTCTGACTTTTTTTTTGTTCATGAAATTCTGACTTTTTTTTTTGTTCATGAAATTCTGACTTTTTTTTTTTCATGAAATTCTGACTTTTTTTTTTGTTCATGAAATTCTGACTTTTTTTTTCAAGGAATTCTGACTTTTTTTTTGTTCATGAAATTCTGACTTTTTTTTTTGTTCATGAAATTCTGACTTTTTTTTTTGTTCATGAAATTCTGACTTTTTTTTTCATGAAATTCTGACTTTTTTTTGGTTCATGAAATTCTGACTTTTTTTTTGTTCATGAAATTCTGACTTTTTTTTTGTTCATGGAATTCTGACTTTTTTTTTTGTTCATGAAATTCTGACTTTTTTTTTTGTTCATGAAAAAAAAAGAGTCAGAATTCTGACTTTAAAGTCAGAACTACGGGTACTTGTAAGGACCAACCTCCGTGGGAGAGACACTTTGCTTTATGCAGTAGGAGGAAACCACATGCAGAGTAGCCGTCCATGAGAGTAGCCAGTAGCCCTAGCCTACTTGTGCTAAAATGGCTTCCATTAGCGACTTCTTGCGGTTTCGAGGGGTTCCTGAAGAAGCCATTTCGTTTATGGAAGACCAAAAGGTGCGTGAAACTATATGTGTTGTTTTGGTGCCTAGAGTTGCACATGTGTTAGCTAATATGCACACTGTCACCTCATGCACCATGGACCTATTAAAAGACATGCACCCTGTACCAAAACAACACATATTACAGTTTCACTCACCTTTTGGTCTTCCATTAACAAACGACTTCTTCTTGAACCCCTCGAACCCGCAATAAGTCGCTAAGGGAAGTCATTTTTGCACAAGTAGGCTCTCCCACGGAGGTTGGTCCTTACAAGTACCCGTAGTTCTGACTTTAAAGTCAGAATTCTGACTTTTTTTTTTCATGAACAAAAAAAAAGTCAGAATTCCATGAATAAAAAAAAAAGTCAGAATTTAATGAAAAAAAAAAAAATCAGAATTCCATGAACAAAAAAAAAGTCAGAATTTCATGAACAAAAAAAAGTCAGAATTTCATGAGCAAAAAAAAAGTCAGAATTTCATGAACAAAAAAAAAAGTCAGAATTTCATGAAAAAAGTCAGAATTCAGATTTTTTTTTTTTATGTGTGGCCCTAATCCTCTTCCGTAGATTTACCTGTATAAATAAAGGTTAAAAAAAATAATAATAATAATTTTTTGTCAAAATCAGTGAATATCTCCTCATGATCCACTACCTGTCTGTACTGTGTGTGTGCTGAAAAAACAATCTGGTGTTAATACACACCTAGCCACACACACACACACACACACACACACACACACACACACAACACACATAACCTCTTTCTTATACTCAGTGATGTTATCAGATTATAAAGCAGGGGTTTGTAAAGGTTGGCTCCTGTGTGTGTGTGTGTGCGTGCGTGTGTGCGGCCGTGCGTGTGTGTGTGTGTGTGTGTGTGTGTGTGTGCGTGCGTGTGTGCGGCCGTGCGTGTGTGTGTGTGTGTGTGCGTGCGTGCGTGCGTGTGTGTGTGTGATCAAATGCACGTTGTTACCTCCCCAATGACTAATGCCTCAGCCACGGGAGATTGAGTTTGATTGAGAAGCGGCTTTACACTGTGTGTGTGTGTGTGTGTGTGTGTGTGTGTGTGTGTGTGTGTGTGTGTGTGTGTGTGTGTGTGTGTGTGTGTGTGTGTGTGTGTGTGTGTGTGTGTGTGTGTGTGTGTGTGTGTGTGTGTGTGTGTGTGTGTGTGTGTGTGTGTGTGTGTGTGTGTGTGTGTGTGTGTGTGTGTGTGAGAACTGCGGCATTAGAGAATGGGTTCACATGAGGAGACGGGTGCTGCAGAGACCAAACCACATGTGTGTGTGTGTGTGTGTGTGTGTGTGTGTGTGTGTGTGTGTGTGTGTGTGTGTGTGTGTGTGTGTGTGTGTGTGTGTGTGTGTGTGTGTGTGTGTGTGTGTGTGTGTGTGTGTGTGTGTGTGTGTATGTCTGTGTGTGTGTGTTAGCTCCATAGCATATAAGAGTGGGGAGGGGGCTGTGAGCTGTCCTTAGATGACACGCCTGGCTGCTGTTGTGTGTGTGTGTGTGTGTGTGTGTGTGTGTGTGTGTGTGTGTGTGTGTGTGTGTGTGTGTGTGTGTGTGTGTGTGTGTGTGTGTGTGTGTGTGTGCGTGTGTGTGTGTGTGTGTGTGTGTGTGTGTGTGTGTGTGTGTGTGTGTCTAAATGTGGATGGTGTGAAAAGGTTGCAGCTCCAGATGTTAACAGGAATGTAGTTATAAATATAGATTCAGTTTTATGATGCAACACGGATAGTAAAATTGTAATTTATTTATTTTTGATAGGATGATAGGATGATAGGACGTCAATAGAGCGATTCCAGACCTTCTGCACAAATGAAATGAAGTACGATGGTCTGGTAGGACCAGGCTAAATGAAGTACGATGGTCTGGTAGGACCAGGCTAAATGAAGTACGATGGTCTGGTAGGACCAGGCTAAATGAAGTACGATGGTCTGGTAGGACCAGGCTAAATGAAGTACGATGGTCTGGTAGAACCAGGCTAAATGAAGTACGATGGTCTGGTAGAACCAGGCTAAATGAAGTACGATGGTCTGGTAGAACCAGGCTAAATGAAGTACGATGGTCTGGTAGGACCAGGCTAAATGAAGTACGATGATCTGGTAGGACCAGGCTAAATGAAGTACGATGATCTGGTAGGACCAGGCTAAATGAAGTACGATGATCTGGTAGGACCAGGCTAAATGAAGTACGATGGTCTGGTAGGACCAGGCTAAATGAAGTACGATGATCTGGTAGGACCAGGCTAAATGAAGTACGATGATCTGGTAGGACCAGGCTAAATGAAGTACGATGATCTGGTAGGACCAGGCTAAATGAAGTATGATGGTCTGGTAGCACCAGGCTAAATGAAGTACGATGGTCTGGTAGGACCAGGCTAAATGAAGTACGATGGTCTGGTAGGACCAGGCTAAATGAAGTATGATGGTCTGGTAGCACCAGGCTAAATGAAGTACGATGGTCTGGTAGGACCAGGCTAAATGAAGTACGATGGTCTGGTAGGACCAGGCTAAATGAAGTACGATGGTCTGGTAGGACCAGGCTAAATGAAGTATGATGGTCTGGTAGCACCAGGCTAAATGAAGTACGATGGTCTGGTAGGACCAGGCTAAATGAAGTACGATGGTCTGGTAGGACCAGGCTAACCCCTCACATCTACAGAGGTCCAAAAATATGGTCGCAAAAAACGTCCTACTTTGACGGTTGCACCAAAAACGTTAAAAAGTTCAAATGAGGAGAACTGAGCTGCTCTTTTATCAGATGGTCTCTGTGTGTGTGTGTGTGTGTGTGTGTGTGTGTGTGTGTGTGTGTGTGTGTGTGTGTGTGTGTGTGTGTGTGTAGACTGAGCAAAAAAAGCTGCTTTGATGATCAAACGTGAATGCACTCTCTATCTCTCACACACACACACACACACACACACACTCGATCATACATGTGACTGTGTTCACTGTTTTCCGGATATTTAGTTTGTGTGATGAAATAATTGGCTCCCAACAGGACGAAAACGTGTGTGTGTGTGTGTGTGTGTGTGTGTGTGTGTGTGTGTGTGTGTGTGTGTGTGTGTGTGTGTGTGTGTGTGTGTGTGTGTGTGTGTGTGTGTGCGTGTGTGTGTGTGTAATCCATCTGTTTTATTAGGCAGGTGTATAAAAGTGTGCGTGTTTCACCTGAATCCTATAATCCTGCCAACCAAGTGTGTGTGTTACCAACGTCTTAAAGGTGTAGTCAGTGATTCTGGAGAACGCTTGTTGTCAAAATCACTTTTTGTCAAAATCAGTGAATATCTCCTCATGATCCACTACCTGTCTGTGAAGTGGTATCACTGGTATATAAACAAAGGGCCCACCATAGCCAGCAACATGCCCGTTTACAGAGCCTAGGCTGTGAATTAACACCGGATCTTTTTTAAAGACAGGTAGTAGAAGGCGAGGACATATAAACAGGCCCCCAGGACTGTGCCTTCTCCGAGCAGCCGGCATGGACATGTGGCCAACCCATTGGTATTGCATGGTTGTGGGTGGCCTAGAGGTAAGGTGGCCGACCAGTAACCATGAGGTCGCTGGTTCGATCCCCGGCACTGGACAGGAGGGTGTTAGTTGTAAAACTAGCAGAGGCTGGTATTGTGTCTACGGTGCCCACCATCTCTACCATTGTGTCC
>CM047525.1:25855087-25862587 GCA_026122265.1 Ammodytes dubius
TTACGAGGGCTACACATCCACACACACTGGACCGTCTGGAAGGAGGGACTGCTTGGTTGGATTTTCACGCCGATTTTGGTGGACTATAATCGGACTGAGAGAGAGAGAGAGAGTCCGCAACAGCATGGCTCTCCTCCTTCGCCTGGGAACTATTGTGTAGAGCCGTGTGCGGGTCTGGCTTGGCTTTTTGCGTTGCTTTGCTGCTGGATTATTGTACTACACACACACACACACACACACACACACACACACACACACACACACACACACACGCTACACACGCGCGCACACACACGCTGCACACGCCTTGCAGACACACACTTACACAAACACACAAATAGAGAAAGAGAGGGAGAGACACACACACAAACACACAAATAGAGAAGAGAGGGAGAGAAACACTCTCACACACACACACACACACACACACACACACACACACACTGCACACACACACTGCACACAAAAGCCCACCGGATAACCCGTATTACGCAGCGCTACTTGATTCTTGGACTACTATTCTTTTTAAATGTTGGAGAAGGAAGGTTCCAGACTGCAACCGACCCGGGATTATGAGGCTGTCGGGACTGAAGTGTGCTCTACTGCTGGGAACTTTGTGTGCAGGTAAACACACACACACACACACACACACACACACACACACACACACACACACACACACACACACACACACACACACACACACACAGCTGCCTTGGCGCTTTCCAATGTTTGTTTTTGCAGGTTGCAACACTGTTTCTAGTTTCTACACACACAATCCAAGCTACACACACATTAGGTTATGTCTGTTGTTTTCTGTGTTTGGGATACACACGGTGGCCGTTAAATAATGTTCGTGTGTGTGTGTGTGTGTGTGTGTGTGTGTGTGTGTGTGTGTGTGTGTGTGTGTGTGTGTGTGCGCGCATTGTCTACTCAGGTATTCAGACAGATCAATAATCGATCAGTATAACAGTAACACACGCACACACACACACACACACACACACACACACACAGAGAGAGAAAGAAAGAGATCCTTCCCCTCCCTCTGTGTTTTACTACGATGGTGGATGAATGAAGCAGCGTGTTACTGTGGTCTATAGTAGTAGCAGAGAGGTGTGTGTGTGTGTGTGTGTGTGTGTGTCCTGTGTGGTGTGTGTGTGTGTGTGTGTGCGTTGCGCGTCCTGTCTGTCTGTGTGTGCGTGTGTGTGGACAATCACATTTAAAGGTGGAGTCAGTGGAAAAAAAATCCCTAATTAATACACAGCCTAGGCTCTGTAAACTGGTATGTAAACAAAGGGACCACCACCATAGCTAGCAACATGCCTGTTTAGTTTACAGAGCCTAGGCTGGGAGAGGGTGCTCAGATGCCCACGGTTAAGCTATGTAATGTGTGTGTGTGGTGTGTGTGTGTGTGTGTGTGTGTGTGTGTGTGTGTGTGTGTGTGTGTGTGTGTGTGTGTGTGTGTGTGTGTGTGTGTGTGTGTGTGTGTGTGTGTGTGTGTGTGTGTGTGTGGTGGTTAAGCTATGTAATGTGTGTGTGTGTGTGTGTGGTTAAGCTTAGCTATGTAATGTGTGTGTGATGGTGTCTGAAATAAAACAGTGGACTATTTATATTCAATTATGATACATGACACTTCTTATACTAGTAAAATGCAGCTCCGGAAAAAATGAAGAGACCACTCCAAATGTTCATTCGGTGTCTCTTGGTTTCCCCTTTTAGAGGCATATGTTTGAGTAGAATGAACATTTTGGTTTTATAATATAAACTACTGACAACATTTCTACCAAATTCACAATAAAAATATTGTGAAAATTGTCATTAAAGAGCATTTCCAGGGGGGCGCCTTTAGCTCAGTTGGTTAGGGCGTCCCCCTCCCGGGCCGGGCCCAGCAGCAGACCCGGGTTCGATTCACACCCGCGGTCGTTCTCTGCATGTCACTCCCTCTCTGCCCATTTCACCTCTGTCTCTCTGCACTATCAAATGAAGCATAAAAATGCCCAAAAAATATCTAAAAAAAAAAAAAAAAAAAAAAGAGCATTTCCATTAAGTAATGTAGAGATGAAGATTGAAGAAAAATCCAGACTGGTCTCTTAATTTTTTCCGAGGCGGTATGTATGTTCTCCCAGGTATGTTCAACATGATCTTTCTGATCGTGTGTTGTGTGTGTGTTGTGTGTGTGTGGGGGTGGGGGGGGGGGGGGGGGGGATTCAGGACAGATTTAAAGGGCCAGCAGATGTTTTTTTCCCCCCTATGATTGATGACATGAGGTCAAGAGGAGAGAGAGAGAACCAGCCATTTAAAACCAGGGTCTGCATGAAGATAGATAGATAGATAGATAGATAGATAGATAGATAGATAGATAGATAGATAGATAGATAGATAGATAGATAGATAGATAGATAGATAGATAGATAGATAGATAGATAGATAGATAGATAGAGCCTTTATTAAGACGGGTGAAAACAATTTAACATACTAAATATAGTTGTTAATCATTTTTTGTGTTAATAAAAATATGATGTATGTTTGTGTGTTGTCCAGGTGGATGTTAGTTTGGACGTCCTGTAGCATGTTTACAATGACACACACACACACACACACACACACACACACACACACACACACACACACACACACACACACACACACCACACACGCTCTCTCTGTAATATATGGCTGAGGAGCTCAGCTGATCTGCATTCTCAACGATCAATACTGGAAGAGACCCTGTTGTTATGTATCTCACTCACTCACTCCACTCACTCACTCACTCACTCACTCACTCACTCACTCACTCACTCACTCACTCACTCACTCACTCACTCACTCACTCACTCACTCACTCACTCACTCACTCACTCACTCACTCACAGGATTAACACTAGGTTTTAAGGTTCAGGTATGAATTAGGTTTATGTTAGGGTTAGTGTAAGGTTGGGTTAGACATTTAGTTTTGATGGTGAGGGTTAGGGTAAGGGGCTAGGGAATGCATAATGTCAATGAATGTCCTCACAATAACAACAGTAAAGGGCAGAGAATTTACAGAAGCTACGGTGGCCTTCAAGGACAAGAAGCTATAGTTACTAAAGATGGCATCATCCACCACTGCCTCAAGTCTTTCCACAATATCAAGTGATGAGGTGAAGATGTATTTAGTTATTTATTCTATAGTACTTCTTCTTCTTCTTGGTCTTCCAACAGGTGCATTTCCCCAGGACGCCCACTATATATAAAAACATGTAAGGCCTTTAGTTAAGTGTGTCCGTTCTGTGCTACTGCAGAAACATGGCGGTGCAACATGGCGGCCTCAGCGCCCCGCTCCTATGTAGATATAAAAGGCTCATTCTAAGATCATAAAAAACAAGACATTATACACTACTTTAATACTATATTCAATTTCTACCAAGTCTGTTCTGAAAATGAAAATTAATTCTACGCACTGCGCCTTTAAGACCACTTCAGAGTCACAATAGAAAAAGAGAGTTGTTTTGCATTGTGTCTAGTAGGCTGTAAAGTTACACACACACACACACACACACAGAGCAACAGATGGGGGGGTGCATAACTCTTTCATTGACAAACTGAGTGCTCCCGTGGGCTCAGACTGACCCACCCCCCTCCGACAACCATTTGTTTCCCACACACACACACACACACACACACACACACACACACACACACACACACACACTCTGCCGTTTGGGCCCCTGTGTGGGAGTGTCCTGTCTGGTCTTTGGGGCAGATGTTGTCTGGACTACAAACAAAAACATTCTCTTTTAGGGCTCACTCACTCACTCACTCACTCACTCACTCACTCACTCACTCACTGGTTGCGTTCCGAATCGCATACTTTCTACTATATAGTATGTAGAAAAAAGATTTAGGATGTCCCGATTCTTGTGGCCAGATTTAGTATGGTTAGAAGTACCCGGATGTCCTACTTCATGCGGCCAAGATTGTTAGTGTTGAAAACTGCATCCTATTTGGGCGATTCTGACCCACAATCCAGTGCGCACGTGAAGTGACGTAACATCGACGAAGCCTCCTATGAAAACAAACGGGGATGCGACGGATATAAAAGCAAGAGGCAAGATCAAGGCGCAATGTTATGATGAAATAAGAGAGTAAAAGTATGTCCCAATAGTGTGCCTACTGCATCCTAACTAGATTCTTTTTATCGTCGGATGTAGTATGTAGAATAGAAAAAAGAAAGAGTATGCGATTCGGAACGCAACCACTCACTCACTCACTCACTCACTCACTCACTCACACATTAGCTAAAATACCACGGCTTTCACTGTATCACTGAGATAACAGCTCTCAAATGTCTTATTTTAGAATGTCAGGGTATGTGTGTGTGTGTGTGTGTGTGTGTGTGTGTGTGTGTGTGTGTGTGTGTGTGTGTGTGTGTGTGTGTGTGGTTGTGTGTGAATATTACTTAGGTATTTAATGGTATGGATCTATATGTGTGTGTGTCCGCAAAGAGTTCCCATGGCTTTGCATCTCATATGATGCCCTTTGATCCCTGTAACATATGCACACACACACACACACACACACACACACACACACACACACACACACACACACACACACACGGCCTGCCAGATGCGTGTGTGTGTGTGTGTGTGTGTGTGTGTGTGTGTGTGTGTTTGACCCCTTAACCTCATGTCTGGAGCGCACAAAGCCTCTTAATAATTCGTATGCGGTCATTTTGCATGATAAAGTGACACACACACCAACACACACACCAACACACACACACACACACCAACCACACCACACACACACACACACACACACACACACACACACACACACACACACACTGAATAATTTGCATTTCACACACGTCCGTATCCATATCATCAAGGAACAAGGAAACACAGAAGGTCAGAGGCCACACACTTTCTCACACACACACACACACACACACTTTCACACACACACACACACACACACACACACTTCACACAACACACACACACAACACACACACACAGCGGCAGTATAGACATGTTAATGTGTGTGATTATGTGTCTGCGTGCAGCTGGACATATGAAGTTTCTGATTTGCATAAAGAACCATCTAGGTCAAAGTTCATGAGAACTCGCTCTGCTTTGTGTTGAGTCTCTTCTCCATTCATACTAACACTGGCCTACTAACCTCCCATTCATACTAACACAGGCCTACTAACGTCCATCATACTAATCCTATCATCTAACACAGACTACTAACTCCTACTCATACTAACACTGGCCTACTAACGTCCCATTCATACTAACACAGGCCTTACTAACCTCCCATTCATACTAACACAGGCCTACTAACCTCCCATTTATACTAACACAGGCCATACTAACGTCCATTCATATTAACACAGGCCTACTAACGTCCCATTCATACTAACACAGGCCTACTAACCCTCCCATTCATACTAACACAGACCATACTAACTCCCATTCATACTAACACAGGCCTACTAACCTCCCATTCATACTAACACTGGCCTACTAACGTCCTACTCATACTAACACAGACCATACTAACGTCCTACTCATACTAACACAGGCCCTACTAACGTCCTACTCATACTAACACAGGCCTACTAACGTCCTACTCATACTAACACAGGCCTACTAACGTCCTACTCATACTAACACAGACTACTAACGTCCTAACTTCATACTAACACAGACCATACTAACGTCCTACTCATACTAACGTCCTACTCATACTAACGTCCTACTCATACTAACACAGGCCTACTAACGTCCTACTCATACTAAACGTCCTACTCATACTAACGTCCTACTCATAATAACGTCCTACTCATACTAAAAGCCCTACTAACGTCCTACTCATACTAAAAGCCCTACTAACGTCCTACTCATACTAAAGCAATACTAACGTCCTACTCATACTAACGTCCTACTCATACTAAAAGCCCTACTAACGTCCTACTCATACTAACACAGGCCCTACTAACGTCCTACTCATAATAACGTCCTACTCATACTAAAAGCCCTACTAACGTCCTACTCATACTAAAAGCCCTACTAACGTCCTACTCATACTAAAAGCAATACTAACGTCCTACTTACTAACGTCCTACTCATACTAAAAGCAATACTAACGTCCTACTCATACTAAAAGCAATACTAACGTCCTACTCATACTAACGTCCTACTCATACTAAAAGCAATACTAAAGTCCTTCTCACACTAAAAGCCCTACTAACATCCTATTCATACTCAATTTGAGTATTTTATGGTTGTGTATGCGAGTTTGTGTAGGCGAGAAATGCCCGGATGAGTAGGGGAGAACGGTGTAATTTGTCACACGGGTTGGTTGTCACAATCGTTATATCTCGGAACCAGAAGGCGCTGTCTATGAAATTTTAGTATGTAAATATCCAGAATTGGGATCAGAGGTCACCTACATAGTCTTCCTTGGAGTTAGACTGCTGCATTTGAGGTGAGACGACTGTTTGTGTTTTTCATGTCAAATTGAAAATATTTAGCTCCTCAGTATTTTTCTTCTAGGCTTTTACACAATGGATTTATAACAAAACACTTGTTACCCATACAAAGTGTGAAGGGTTAACTATAGTTTAGATTGTGGTTAGCAAGCTAATTAGTTGTCCTACTCAACCGCCCACAATGCATTGCGTCTTTTCAAACGACACAGAAGTTATTTTTTAAATTCTTTATTGCTTCTGTATACTTCAGTGTAAACCGACCGGAAAAACTTTGCAAGTTGAGACCATAGACTTAAAGTATGAATATATAATTATATTTTTAGTGAATTATATTATAGTATTGTATTATCTTATGTTAAAATTGTATTACGTTATATTGTATCTTGTTATATTATATTATGTAGTTATATATTTGTAAACGTTATAAAAAAAATATATTAGGTGTGTATATATATACAGTATATGTATTTTTCTTTTATATTAATATAATTGATAATGGTAAATGAAGGTGTTAATAATGATAATTACTAATATTGTAAAAAGGGTCGGCATAATAAGCCTCGGGTTCAGCCTAGACCTTTTCGGCCATTATTTTTATTTTTATTTTTTTTATTGACCGTATGTATGTGCTGTGCTTTGATGGACCGAAATAAATATCTACTACTACTACTACTACTTACAATATAAAAAGGAACGCAGCATAACTGTTGTGCTCACAGCTGTTTTGTGTTGTGTGTGTGTGTGTGTGTGGTGTGTGTGTGTGTGTGTGTGTGTGTGTGTGTGTGTGTGTGTGTGTGTGTGTGTGTGGTGTGTGTGTGTGTGTGTGTGTGGGGCAGGGGGGGGGGTTTGCCTAGCGACAGTTAATGCACAGATTGGCTGTAACATCTGTCACAGTAAACGCTGCCAAACTAAATCCCGCTCCGTGTCTGTTTCACTTTGTGTTTTAGGAACTTTTTAATTGTTATTTTTTTCTTACAATTTATCTTCCTTTCATTTTTGTTCCTTTTTTAAATTCC